>JAPKLX010000036.1:1738095-2016966 GCA_026898415.1 Leonotis leonurus
GAAGTGGGAAAGAGTGGTGGTGTATTAGCCAAATTTTCAACTCAAGAAGCTATCAGCTAAGAAAAGCCAACTTTATAGATAGAGAGGTTTGAAAAGAAGAGATGAAAATAATGAGAACACAAATGGGACAATTATGGCCAAGGATTCTTTAACAAAGACAAGAAGTTGCCTTTGAAGTCTTGGTCTTCGAGTGAAGTGTAGAAAAGGGAGCTTCTGCTTCTTACACTTGACCAGTTCAAACTATTCTCCATACTAGAAGATAAAAAAAGTCATTAACCACATTAAATTACTAGATGTTTTGCAATTAGCTTCTACTAAGAGCCCTTCACTTTCCAAGTCAATGAGTTGATTCATATTAAGATTTAAGAGCATGTCTGCATTTAACAGAACTGTATTAATCAGGACTTGAGAGAGAGAGAGAAAGAGAGAAAGATAGAGAATGTGTGTTAGCAAAGAAGTGTTAGTGTTAGTGTTGGTGGTGGTGTGCCATCTTCTTCCACAAAAAGCTCATTCCAAGTGCCAAAAATCCTACACTTGTAGAAATTTCACCTTAGAGTTTCCCTTCACCAATATCCAAGAACCCGAATGTGGGTTGTTCGCTATCGATGGCTGCAGCTCTTCTAGTACATATCAACATCCAAGATTATATATTGGAGCTGCAACTTCAGCCAAATATATTCTAGCCCGTCCATCAAGAAACACATTCAAAATCCTCGACGCCGTGCTCTCTACGTTGTTGGAGAATCGTAGCAACTGCTATTCTTTGATGAATGTGTCCATTCCTCAATCCCCCTCTGTTTCACTCTCATCCTCTCCTAATATCACCTTCTTCACCTGCTTCAACAAATCTAGAGACGAGGAGATCGAAGGCCGTTTCGGGAACTATAGCCGTAGAGAGTGTGAAGCATCCACCTTGTACTACAGAATTCCTGCAAGGGATCATGATCATGCTCCTGCTGTGGAGAGTGTGCAGAATCCACTAAGTCAATGCTCCGTGACTCAATTACCTATTGATCCCGACAGCAACTCAACTGACTTGATAGAGCTCTTGACTCCTAGTTTCCCTTTAGAGTGGAATGTGTCTGAAGCTTGTTATCAATGCTTCAATGGAGGAGGGCAGTGTCTTCAAGACAACGAGAACAAGTTCTACTGCAAAAGAAGCAAACCTGCAGGTATTCTTTGGTGCTTAGTTAATATTGAACCCCCATATATTATTCTTTGGCTTGGAGCTTACCGAATTTGCATTCGAGTTTAGCTCGACCTCAAGCTCAAGCTTCACACATATGGAATATGCGTGAACTTGAACATGTCAATACTCGACTCGATTCCACTTATTTACACCACTAAGTATGAACGTAGAAGCAAGAATCCATGTCTTGGGTTAGTTTAGTACTTTAGTTAATCACTAGATTTTTCTCATAGTTAGCGTTTTCTTTACTTTTATGATTCTTGATTTTCTTTCATCAAGATTTGGAAATTCTGAAAGAACCAAAAGAATCTAAAAGGTAAAAAACAGAAAATAAAAGCAGAGTCTACGTCAGTCAACTAGATAGTGTAGAAGTAGGAAAGTTCCTCTTTCTTGACCATTTCAACAATGATTTTTATCGGGATGACATCATATGTCCCATATTTGTGTTCTACATCCCATGTCCTATAAATAAATTTTAATTTATTTTTTAATTTTATTTTTTACTTTTAATTTTATATGTTTTAGTTTAATTTTATACATAATATTAGGGTTCATCCCACCCCAAATAAGGTTTATAATTATTTTTTAATATTTAATATAATTTTTAATTGATTTTTTGGGTTCATAAATTCAAAAATAGGGTATATGATATTTAAAAATTTTGATTTTTTTAATAAATGTTAATTATGATTCATTATAGCATAATAAATTTTTTAAAAATTATTAATTAAAATAATAAATTTAATTATGGGACATGGGATGTGGAACACTATTGTGGGACATAGGATCCCATCCCATTTTTATCCTCATAATATTATTAATTTATAAAATTAAAACTACATCTTCCACAAAGCGTGTTTGATCAAACAAGCGACTTATACTAATCCAACCAAGAGACTTAAAACCCGACCTAAATAAAAAAGGGAGAGAGCTTCTCATTTACTTGTTCCCATTTCCTCTTATTATACATGCATGGCTCTTCTCAGTCTTTCCCTTCTCTTGCTCCCTTTTCACCTTCTTCTACTCCAAGCTCATTCCCAACCCCAATGTCCAAAATCCTTCGAGTGTGGAAGCTTCTCATTCGAATTCCCCTTCACCAATACCTCGAGTCCCGGCTGTGGACTCATCATACTCCATGATTGTGAATCTGGAGCCCCTAAAATCGTTACTGCCCACAACTACACCATCATGGAGAAGAAGTCTTCGAACGAGTTCCTCGTTCACGACTCTCAACTTCAAGGTGCCTTGAAACCCAAAGGTTGTCTCATGCTGGGAAACTTGAGCATGCCTCATTCTTATCCCATTTCATTTACATACTCCCCTAACATCACCTTGTTCACATGCTTCAACCAAACTCGCAGTGATCGAGTTCAAGAATATTTCACGAACTATCGAACTTTTCAAGGCGGCCCGAATACTCACTGCCAATCTGCTTATAACAGCGTGTACTATAATATCTCAACATCTGATTCATCCGAAAGGGAGGAGAGTAGTATTCCTACTGAATGTATGATGATTCAACTACCTTCGAGGCCGGCTACAGATTCAGATGATCTGTTTAGTTTGTTAACTCCTAACTTTACCTTAGAATGGAACGTTCCAGAAGGTTGCTCTCCTAATATAGAAGGCCATGAGTATGACTGCAAAGAAGGTATTTTCTTGGTTTATTTATACTATTGTGTTACACTCGTAGCTTCATGGTATATAGTTTCTTTTAGCATTAACCACTACTCATATAGAGTGTGCAGCTAATACATATATAATATACTATCCCACTTTTGCTTTTACTAAGGTAGTAATTTTGTTTCCAGTATTAGTCTTGATTAGTACAAATTGGTTAAGTTGCTAGAAAATTTCCTTCTTTGTTTGTGCTCGAGGAAAACTCATTCTGATTGTTTGGGATTTAAAGAGAATATTATAATATTGAAAGGGTATAAAAGTCAGGTTCTGAGTCAACTACCTAGTGGGGAAGTAGGAAACTTCTGGGTTTGTTCATGGTTGTCAATGACCATTTCAACCATCACTTTAGATGAATATAGAAATAAAAATGAACACAAATATCTTCTAAAAGTCTTCTACAAAGTCCATTAACGTGTTTAATCAAAACAAGGACTTGTCTCTACCAAACAAGCTATGAAGATTAAACCAAAGTAGTTGCAAAGCACAACTTGTTTCCATTTCTCTTACAAAGATCCATTCTTTGGTAAGAAGAGGAGAGTTGGTAACATGGCTCTTTTCAAGTTGTTGATTTTCTTGCTCCCTTTTCATCTTCATCTCTTCAAAGCTGATTCCAAATGCCCAGATTCCTTTACATGTGGAAATTTAACTCTAGAATTCCCACTAACCAAGAAAGACAATCCTGGCTGTGGTTTGATCACAGTTGATGGCTGTGATATTGAAGTTCCATATCCGACTCTTCACTTCGGAGGTGGAGGATTCGGATATGGAATCCTAAACAAGAGCTCGACGAACAAATTCTTCGTTCGTGATCTTCAACTCGAAGCTCAACTAGCTAACACCAGCTGTTTCTCATTCACCAACCTCTCCCTCCCTCAGTCTCCTTCCATTTCCTTCACATTCTCTCCTAATCTCACCTTATTCCCCTGCTTCATCACCACTCCTAACCAATCAATACTGGATGAGCATTTCCCCAACTACGACCGCGTAGACTGTGGAATCTCCATCGTGTACTACAAAATCCCGACCGGGGATGAGGATATTGAGGTTCCTGATGAATGCTCTATAGTTCAACTTCCTATGAAGTCCAGTCTAACCTCGAGTGATTTGTTTGATATTCTAACTGCTAACTTCACTCTGGAATGGAATGTTTCCCTACCATGTCTTGATTGCTTTCAAGGAGGAGGGCAGTGCCTCACTGATAACAATAACTTATTCTACTGCAAGAGAGGTATTCTCGTGCTCATTAGCAGCTGATGTTGCTCTTGGTGTGAATGGTCTAAAATTCTTGGCCCTAATGCGTTTATTATATATATAGTTTGGGCTAATTTAAGTCACTAAAAGGGTTTCTTTTTTTGAATCTGATGCAGGAAACAATGTTAAGAAGCTGGCATTAGTTATATGTAAGCTTAACAAAACCACACAAATCCTTCTTAATTCTTATACATGCATATGAAAGTACCTAACTTGTTCTTGATTTGTGCTGCTTAGCTATTCCTGGAGCTGCATTTCTGATTCTCTTAGTCACCGGTTGTCTATTATGGCAAAGGAAGAAGAGGTTGAGTGGCAGCTACCTTCTTTCAAGAAACTTGTCCTATGATCCCTCGAAATCGGATGTCGAAGATGGAAGCTTCAACTTCGGCATTCCCATCTTCTCCTACACCGAGCTAGTCGAGGCCACGGGTAACTTCAACCCGTCCAAGGAGCTGGGGGACGGAGGATTCGGCACTGTCTACTACGGTAAGCTCACTCAAGTCCAAGAAACAGAGTTTCTCTGGTGTAATGACAGGTATATATGACAGTTGCTTTCTTGATTGGTGAATAGGCAAACTCCGGGACGGGAGGGAAGTCGCGATCAAGAGACTCTACGAGCACAACTACAGAAGAGTGGAGCAGTTCCTAAACGAGATCAAGATCCTCACTAGCCTAAGGCACCCGAACCTCGTCTCCCTCTACGGCTGCACTTCGCGGCGGAGCCGGGAGCTTCTCCTCGTGTACGAGTACATCTCGAACGGCACGGTGGGGGACCATCTCCACGGCGTGAGAGCGGAGGAGGCCCCCCTGACGTGGCCGGTGCGGATGAGCATCGCACGGGAGACGGCCGCTGCGCTGGCCTACCTCCACAAGTCCGACATCATCCACCGCGACGTGAAGACTAACAACATCCTCCTCGACAGCAACTTCTCCGTCAAGGTCGCCGACTTCGGGCTATCTCGGCTGTTCCCGATACACATGACGCACATCTCCACCGCCCCGCAGGGCACGCCGGGGTACGTGGACCCGGAGTACCACCAGTGCTACCAGCTGACGGACAAGAGCGACGTGTACAGCTTCGGAGTAGTGCTGATCGAGCTGGTATCGTCGATGCCGGCGGTGGACATAAGCAGGCACAAGCACGAGATCAACTTGGCGAACTTGGCTGTGAACAAGATACAGAAGTGTGCGTTCGATGAGCTGATAGACCCCTCGACGGGGTACAAAACAGACGAGGAGGTGACGAGGATGACGACGTCGGTGGCTGAGCTGGCGTTCAGGTGCTTGCAGCTGGATAAGGACTTGAGGCCGTCGATGGAGGAGGTGGTGGCTTTCTTGCATGATATACAGACTGGGGAAGAGTGCAACTTTGAGGAGAGGAAGGAGGGGAGGAATGGGAGGATACCTCCGTCGCCGGAAACAGATGAGGCGGTGTTGTTGAAGAGTAAGGTTTATCAACAGTCATCGCCTACTGCTGTTACTGATGCTTGGATTAGTAGTACCTCCACTACAACTAGTTCTGTGGGCTGAATACATTGTTCTAATTTTTTTCATTAGAACAGATTATATAAATATATATCTATATATAAATATGTGTATGTGTGTGTTCGAACGCGTTATAATTCTTTTTTTTTAATGCTATTTTGAGTTCTTTGGTACATTAATAATGTGTATATACAGAGGGAGAGGTTGCATAGTGAAGAGGATAAAGCTGGGTTTAATTTACACCTCAATTTTCTTGGGGTGTTTGATTAAATAAATCAATGATAAGATTCATACTTCAATCTAATTAGATGTAATAGGATCAATAAATAAAAGATGGAGTTTTTTAATTCTCAGTAAAAATTTAATCTAAAATTTATTGAATTAATAAATGGAATTGATGTGGGGAGCATGACCCAAGTGCATATGATGATAATACAAAAAGGAGACTTTGTTCTGATAGGAATTTATGATTTTAATAAAGCAAGTGCAAAGAATTAATAAGTAAAACATATCCCATTTTTATTGTCTTACTCATCATTTATTGAGACAAAGTTAATACATAAAAAAAAGTAAGCAAAAGTAGTTGGTAAACAATTAAGGGACAACTTCGAAAAGTTTTGAAACAAATAAAGTGAAATAGATTCTCTCTTGAAAAATAGAGTGTCAACCTAAATTTGAATCTCTTTAAACTAGGTTGTTAGACGATCTTTTTTAGCTTTCAAGAAAGAACCTCACCCCATAATCATAGTTAGTAAGCACGATGCGAGACGATCGACAGATGGGACTAGAAAGAATGTTGGAAAGGTTTCTAACCACTTACAAGGTCTCAATCGGTAGGAGATCTTCAATACTAGATAAAATAAATCAATTTGTTCAGTCGACCTCTTCTTCAACCGGTTTCAATCAGCATGAGATCAATCAAGTAGGGCAGATGGTAGTATATAACATCATGAAGCAGGTGCCTGTAGCAAAAGGAGATGAGGCCTTCCATGGCTGAGGTGTTGGCCTTTTCTCAAACATATCTAACTTGATGCATTATTGGTCTTCTCTAAAAGAGCATATGATTTTGGCAAGTAATTTTGATACTTGTGATATTGTAAATATTGGGATTAGAATGTATTTACCCAATTAGTGATTAGATATTGGAAAAATAGAATGCAATTCCATTTTACATGATAAAAAATCACACAGAATTAAAAGTTGAATAAACGTAGAACAAGAGATCCGAGTTGCTTTTTATTGACATTAAAAAAAAATCAGCTTATTGTAGATCAAAAATGGGTAAGCTAATTCCTAGCAGTAAGCTTATCTGTACTATCCAAAGGAATAAGATGAGTTCTATCACCAGATGGGTTTACAGATTGGTCTAAACCGTTGTTATCCCCGGGGCTCGTCGATTTAATCTGAGAATCAATTCCAGAACCGGGTTTAGGGTGAGCTTTCGAATGTTTCTCCTCTGGAGATGACAACTGCAGCAAGAATCTATGTATCATTTCATAACTGGTAAACGTAATCACAGCTGATGGAGTTGTTCTCAAGAGATTTGTAGCACAGCCTCTATAAAACCCGCTGGGACCTTCCTGTCGGAAGACTTTCTTGATGCAATCAACAACGCCAGAATACTGTGGCTGAGAACCCCGGAGTTGACCTTGCTCTTGCAGCCTTGAACGAATAACCTAGAGCATGTTCGAGCATAACTACCATTAACGAATATCTTGGTCTAGGGTCAATCCGAAAGTAAATACCTTGATAGAGGTAAATATGTATATAAGATTTATTCCCCCTTTTTTGACAAGATCAATTGTGTATTTATTGAGGACGTAATGAAAGGAAAGTAGAAACCATACCTCGTGAGGATAAGTTGATAGGGAGGCAACAACCTTTGAAGATGACGAGGCAATTGCAAGTTCCCCGGGGTTGAGTTCGTTATTGTTTTTATTCCCTTCCAAAGCAGGAAGTAAAATTAAGATATAATTTCAGTCATATTATTCTATATCAGTAGAATTCAGAAACAAAGCGCAGAATTGGAAGTGTGTCGTTGTACCTCGTTTAGCCAGGTAGAATTTAATTCTTTCATATGCAGGGAACTGGATAGCCACGTGACTAATTCCTGCCAACGAAGGCAGAAGGCCACTGCATAAAATAGAAGAAAAATTAAAGGGCAATTAAATTATAAATGAGAAGGCGTTGCCCCAGAAAATTTTCTCAGTACTTATTGGTTGATGAAATTGATCTGAATTGTTTGTTGAACTAAGAGCTAACCTGTACCATCCTCGGAATCCTTCTTCATGGGCAATTCGTCTCAATGCAGAAAATATACTTTTGTAAGGAACAACACCTTGCCGCATTCCTTGTGTCTAAGAAGTAAGAACAGATATGAAGTTGACATAAATTTCAAGAAAACGTAGATAGATGAATATTCATATTGCAGTTATAAGAAAACAGCTAGGGAATCAAGTTATGCAACCCAGAGAGAACATAAGATTTAATGAAATACAAATCACATAATGAATAAAATTAGATCTCAGATATCTGCACCAATAAAATGGCAGAGACTATAGACTATAGAGTATTCAATTTACAAAAAACATTCCAACCTACTTGAAGTCGCGTCTTAACAACCCACAAAGGATTTGTTGCAATAGATGTTGCCGCACCAGCCCCTGCAGCAGCCACCATGTTTGAACCAATTGAAAGCTGGTCCTTGCTGCCCTCTGTATCATTGAAATATAAAAGTAAGATCTTTCTAATATAAAATTGCTTGCTTTGTCCCACTTTGATGGGCCTGAAACCGTAACAAGTGACATATTAACAAACAATAATTTCTGAAGCCATATGAGACCTACCATATGAATGTAGTAGCTCTTTAAGGTGCCCATAAAACGTAAAGTATACCTGAAATGATCAATGAAATATTCTAGTCTAATTAAAAAGTTCCCCCGAAACATGAAAGAAGTTCCAATAACAAGGATGACATCTTCATGAGTCAGCTTTGAGAATTAAATAAGTTGGCGAGCAAGGAAGTGGAGGTTTTATTTTAGCGTTTTATCTTAGCAACAGAATTTGCATTCGAACCTCTAATGTATAAACTGTAGTCTTGTCATGTTAGGTTACATGAAAGTTATAGATGAAAAATAATGAAAAAAATGTCGAAATATCCTTAATTTAGCACTTCTAATTACTAAACTATCAAAAAGGTGTCTACAAATTGGACATTTTTTTCCCAATAACTTTGCCGAAAAGTAGAGAAACTGAAATCTTATAAAGGTGAACACAATGAAAACGTTTCAGCCATATGCCTTAATTATGTTCACACACCATGTGCAATATGTTTCCACTAGTCGTCTGAACAAATATATTGCAGAAAATCTACAAAAAAACCAACATCGGTAGCATTTAACTAAAAGAGGTGCGAATTTTTTCCAAATACATATAGAACTTTACATATCAAATATTTGTACACTCCAGTATGTAGAAGAAAGTAGTAGAAAATCATTTCGTCCGCAAACCAAATAGAGAATACGCAGAAACACGGCATACAACTAGAGAAGCTGATGGAAGAAAACACTCACAGCCCAATTTGGAAGTAATGCCGTCAAAGTTGGTGTCAGTCCACGGTAAAGTCCCCTCAAACCTTCATTTCGAACAATATTCTGTAGGCTCACAACAATCACACCACCTAATTCTCACCAGGGAAAAAAAGCCCAGAACATAAGCTAATTAAGCAGAGGTGATCTCAAGGTAGTTGCTTTTCGTTATAATTAAACCCACACACTACAGCATTTTTCAATAAATTTATACCTTTACGACCAGAAGTCTGCATATCAGGCAAGCCATGGACTTGAAGCCTCGTCTTTATCACGTCCAATGGGCACACAAATGTAGCTGCTATGGCACCTGCAAAATTAAATCGGCCAAAGTAATTAGTTTAAATCCCACAAATCAACGACGAGACAGTTACTGGATAAATTACCCGCAGCAGCACCCGCGGATGCGTCGAATATGACCTCTTTCGCGTTCCGGTGATCACCCGGCGCGGCGGTAACCATTTTCAGTTATTCAACCCGACTATCCTTGAACAGAGATCTTTGATGGGGTTCTTTGAGAAATTCTTTACAATATTCTATCTTCAGCTAAAACACACATATATATATAAATATATTATGTAATGTGAGTGTGTGTAATGATGGAGGTTGAATTCTTGGGGCTTCTTTGACACTTCAGTAGAACGGAATCGGTCTGCGTTTCTCTCCAAAATAGACCGTGTTTGAAGGGAAACCTCAAATCAGTGTTTTTTCCTTCAGGAATTACTAGGGTTTTTCTTTTTCACCTTCGAATTTTGACCTAATTTTGAACACTAATAGCAAAGGGGGTTTTATTGAAGGGACGTTTTGGGGAAGGAAGCAAATCTACAGCTTAATCAGTAATCAGTAATCACAACAGAACTCTCTAAATTTTAGAAAAAAATAATCAGATTTGAATCTAAAAAAAAGATCTGCATATAATATTTTAGGAAATCTATTTGGTTGTTTAGAGTTGGAGCCACTAAAAATCAAAGAAGATTCTAAAAGAATTTGTAATATATTTTCTTGATACATTTTGATTTGTTAATATACTTGATTAAATTTAAAGATATGAATCTTGCTTATTTTAACACATCTTCATCTTCTTTATTGATTTGTCCTAATTATTTGAACATATTCTTTATTTAGTATTTTAAAACAGAAATTATTGCTCTCAAATATAATTATAATTAAATAAGTATTAATTTTAATATAAAAAATAAATATGTCCAAATAAGTGGAAGGAATAGAATATTTATTAAGTAAGAAAAAATTAATCCAAAATTAAGATTCTATAAATAATTCAGTCCATTTCCAATCTAAGTTGGCCGAAGGTAAACAGAGGTGTCATAATGTTTATTTATGGCCCAATAACTTTGCTCTCTTTATTCTAACTTCAAGTTTGGTATTTAACACTCCTCGTATTAATAAACATGACATAAAATTTTTGGACATGATTATTAAAGATAATATATAAAATAATATAAGAGTGATAAAAGTGGTAGGATCACAATTTTTTAAAGGATAACTTTTATTATTTTAAAAATGTATGAAGTTTAGTGAGACGTCCAAATAAAGAAATTGTGTCCAAATAAGAGAATTGTGTTAAGCAGGAAATACTATATCAGCAAATTAATTATAGAATAAAAAAGGTCGATAAAATTTATTCTACAAAAATACATACCCCTCCGTTCATTTTCATCTGTTTTAAAACATGAACTTTCTATTTTTGGACATGGCCTCACCTTTAAATTACTTAAAAACATGCACCTTCTACAATTAAAATACTTAATAATAATTTTTTATGAATCTCAATATCTACTATCTTTTAAGTCAACAACATTTTATTAAAATATGTGACGGGTCAAATAGTACATCTTTATAAGCAACAGAGGGAGTATTATTATTTGAAATTTTTTAACTAGCTGGGATTTTGACTGCACTAAAGTAATTTTCATCCAAAAAATTACTTTGGAACTATTGAGAAGTTAATAATATTAGAAATATGATATTTTAAACTTTCCTATAAAATTATAATATTTTAAATATTTTTATAATGGAGATATTAATCATTACATGACGTCAACGCCTATTTATAAATAACAAGTGTCATACAAATTGTTTTTTCTTTAATTCTGCCAATAATATCTTTGTTAGTCTGTCTTTGCTGATCTGTGTCCTTTTTGAGAAAATTATTAAGTGTCAACACGTTAATTTTATTATGGAATGTTTTAATGTTTTGGCTAAGTAATTAAAGTTCAAGTATAGGGGTTCTTGATGATTGGGGGGATTTACAGTTCATTCCTTGTCATCAATCCGCGTTTGGTCCAATTTGGAGCGAATTTTCCTCGCTTCTTTTATATTTTCTTCTATTTTGTAGTGGATTTGTTTGGTTTTCCAGTCACCATCAGATCTGCTAAAATAAAGCAAAAAACGTAGTGTACACACTAAAAGTCTCTGCAGTCTTCTTTTGAGGTGATCCCATGTTTCTTTCTGTTGTCATCTTTTATCTTTCCCCTTCTCCTTTTCAAATTCCCTGCTGTAATTTTTGTCCACTTTTGATACATTTAGCTTTTTGGGGTTTGAGATCTTATGTTGATAGTGTTGTGTATCTGTTTATAAATTGTGGCTGCAGGTGAAGGTTTGAGCTGAAAATATTGGATTTTGGTGAGCTGGGGTTTGTTATTTTGGACTGGAGATATAGTGTTTATCTCTTTGTTGGTGTTTTCTGGAATTTGTTTCTGATGGTGTCTCTGAAATTTCACTTTTCTTGGGAATAAGTGAATTGGGATAAGGGATTGTTGAAGGGTTTTGGGAAGTGAAGTGAAGTTGAGTCTTGTTAGTGGATATGATGGTGGAAATTTCTGAGTTTCAAATATATACTATTTAATTTCGTTTTGGTGAAAAGGTCTGCATTTTAGTCAAGCTCAAAGAGAAAGAGCTGTGTGATTCTGTAATGGAGTGGAGGGAAGATAGAAATAAGCATCACGATCTTGTGCCATTAGCTCAACTGATCAATAGGGAGTTTAGGAATGAGAAAATGGAGAGGCCCGCGGTGAGATATGGTTCTGCAGCCCAGTCTAGGAAAGGAGAGGATTATTTCTTGATGAAGACGGATTGCCAGCGAGTTCCCGGGAATCCATCTACATTGTTCTCCGTATTTGGAGTATGCTATCTATTCATTAGTTTTACTTTACATACTGCTTTGGCTCACTTGCTTTAGTTTTAATGAGCAGAATCTGTTAGGGATTTCGTATGTGAAGGAATCTTCTTTCGAAAAAGCTATCATTTGTTCTTGCTTTCGTTTTAATGAGCAAAATCTGTTAGGGATATCGTATGCGAAGGATTCTTCTTTCGAAAAAGCTATCTATTGTTATCCAGCATAGGGTTTATTAGTTCAGCTTAGCATTTATGATTCTTGAAAGAGATCTTTTGATAGATTACTTGCTTGCATAAATGATTTCTTTAAGTAACACTATCTTCTTCCTGATTTAATGGGATTTATGCCACCAATCTTTTAGATTTTCGATGGGCATAATGGGAATGCTGCTGCGATATTTTCTCGTGACCATTTGTTAAACTACGTATTAAATGCCATGCCTCGTGGGCTTGGACGGGAGGAATGGCTCCATGCTTTACCTAGAGCTTTAGTTGCTGGCTTTGTGAAAACGGACAAGGAATTCCAATCCAAAGGCACATATTCTAAACTTTTAACTGATTCTCAAAAGCTAATTTGTCGTGTTCCTAATTAAACCGATGCTTGTATCTTCTGCAGGAAAGACATCTGGAACTACGGCGACATTTGTAATTATTGACGGGTGGACAGTTACAGTTGCATCTGTCGGAGATTCACGCTGCATTTTAGATGCTCAAGGTGGCGGCGGTGTCTCCATCTTGACCGTTGATCATAGACTGGAAGAAAATGCAGAGGAGTTAGTACTTTTTCCTTTTCAAGTGTAAACTTCATTATTCACGTTTTATATACTTCTCTCGATAAAAATTCATTCGCTCTCTAAACTTGCAGAAGAGAGCGTGTAACAGCCAGTGGAGGTGAAGTTGGAAGGCTTAGCATTTGTGGTGGCACTGAGGTATGATCCATATCTGAACTGCCATATATTCAAGAAAGCTAGTCACATTGTAACTATCCTTGTCTTACCTTTTTTCAGGTTGGTCCTCTTCGTTGTTGGCCAGGTGGTTTATGTCTTTCTCGATCCATCGGTGACATGGACATAGGCGAATTTATTGTTCCAATTCCGTATGTGAAGCAAGTAAAGGTAACTTTTGAGCAACTTTTTTTAGTATTCTCTCTATTATGTATACACGTAGCTTTACAATTCACCACATTTCTTGTTTTAAGATGATAAATTTTACTCTTAATCACCGACTGTGTTTTGTTCCTACAAAGTTATCGAGTACAGGCGGACGGCTAATAATCGCTTCTGATGGTGTATGGGATGCATTGTCATCAGAAATGGCTGCAAAAGCGTGTCGTGGATTGCCTGCTGAAATTGCTGCTCGTCTAGTGGTTAAGGTACTGAACTCTTAATATTTGTTTTTTGGTTTATACGAGTCGGCCCATTCGGGTATATGATGAAAAACAGAAAAACGGGTGATGAAATCTCGATTTGTACCTATGGTAAACCAGCCTTTATGGGATATCGTATCTCATTGCATGAAACGGGTATTGTATAGGAAGCGTTGAGGTCGCGTGGGCTCAAGGATGACACGACTTGCATAGTCGTTGATATAATTCCTCCCGATAACAAGCCGCCGCCTTCTCCCCCACCCAAGAAATGCAACAAGATCAAAGCCTTGTTTTTCAGAAATCAATCTTGCAAATCCACCAATAAATTAGCCAAGAAGCTATCTTCTGTGGGTATAGTCGAGGAATTGTTCGAAGAAGGATCAGCGATGCTCGCTGAAAGGTTAGTTTACTTTCTAAAAACTAGATTGTACAATCCATCAAAGTATGTTGTGGATTGGTATATATAATTATGGATATTTAGATCTGTCTGAAAATGTGAAGACCTCATTTCGTGTGTTTCGTTCAACAACCGCAGACTTGGAAACGATGAGCCGAGCACACAATCAGACGGTCTTTTTGTGTGTGCCGTATGCCAAGCTGACCTGGCACCGAACGAGGGAATCTCGGTTCATGCAGGTTCGATATTCTCGGTGAGCTCGAAGCCATGGCAAGGGCCGTTCCTCTGTGGCGATTGTCGGAACAAGAAGGACGCGATGGAAGGGAAGAGACCGAGTGGTGTTAAAGTAGTTTAGGTGTTAGTAAAGAGCCTTTTGTTCAACTCCTTCCATTCTTTGTTCTTGTTCTTGCTTAGTTGATTATTTTGGATATGGAATCTTTAATTTTCTTTAATTAATTCATTATTTGAGTACATTCTTTTTGTAACACTTTTACTCTTCCAATTCACAAAGGCCAATGCAACATTCAATCAAACAGCAAATAGGGAAAAGTTGTAACATGTTCTAAATAAACTTTCACATTTATACTATAACATAAATTCAAGAAAATTACTACAAAGATTCAGAAATTGAAAAGCTTTGTTCTGCTGATGTTGGAGGTGAATAAAGGTAAGGCTTTGGTGGAACCTCCAATGGTCCAAGCTTACCTTCCAACATCTCTACCACCTTCGTCATCGACGGCCGATCCTTAGGGTTTGTCTGAATGCACCACAACCCTACAATCATCAAGTTTCTCTTCACAACTTGGCTTTCATCTTCTTCATCTATTGTTCCATTAAGATCACTACCATCTTTGTCTGCATCCGGTTCGAGCTGCTTGTAGACATAATGAGGGAAGTATATTTCACTCGTACGGTCCACCTCTTTTCGATCAATGTGTCTCCTGCCCCCAACCATTTCCAAGACCAACATTCCATAACTGTACACATCAGACTTGTATGAGACTTCGCCAAAGTTTCTGGAAAACACTTCAGGGGCAATGTAGCCTATAGTACCTCTTGCTACCATCAATGAAACTATGCTTGATCTATTCGGACACAGTTTGGAAAGTCCGAAGTCCGAGATTCTGGGATTCAAGTCCTTGTCAAGAAGAATATTCTGAGGCTTGATGTCCAAGTGAAGAATTCTAGTATTGCAGCCTTGATGCAAGTACTCTAGCCCTCGTGCAACGCCAACTGCGATATCAAACAATTTGTCCCATCCTAACACAGATGAGGAAGCAGTGCTGTTGCCAATGAACTTCTCAAGAGATCCATTAGGCATAAAGTCATAGATGAGAGCCCTTTTAGTACCTTCATAACAGAATCCTAAAAGAGCAACAATGTTGACATGAGAAGTTCTACTAATACTCGCAACCTCATTCATGAAATCTTCCCCGTTTCCTTTGGATTCGTGCAAGATTTTCACTGCGACAGGATGGCCGTCGGGAAACTGTCCTTTGTAGACACTACCAAACCCTCCTCTTCCCAAGTTTTCTCTAAATGACTTGGTCATTTTCTTGATGGTGGAATGCTTATATCTTATAGGTGCAAGATGTCCATTGTTCTTCAGGAAGAGTTTAATGTCCTTTTCATTCTCTTGTCTTGTCATTGCACGCTTCCTCCGAATGAAAACGAATATGACTATCAAAGTGGATGTAAGAGCAGCCATGGTCACACCACCTATAATGAGAAATGCTTATCAGTGAAACTTCAAGGCCAGCCACAAAGAAGCAAAATACTTCATCCAGGTACAGAAACTGATTACTGGTTATCGTTTAGTCTACTATGAAGGATAGAAGATAGAGAAGCTAATTGAAAGATGAAAAGATACCTATGAAAATGATCTTCTTGAGTTCAGTGGTTCCTACAAACAAAATAAACATTAGCTTTCAGGTATGTACCAAGTCAAGCACTAATAATTTTAGGATACTGTTCTTTTCTTTTTCTTTCCTAACTAGCTGTAACATTTTCTGCATTAAAATTTATTCCTGCTGGTATGAAGACTATGAATTTTACTACTTCCATGGATGGTGGTTACCTCTAAATTGATCTATGAAAAGTAAACAGACTACCTACGAATCTATGGTGTAATATCAATGAGCTTTGTAATATACCTTCTGATCTGCAGACATACTCGTTGCCATTTCTATATGAGCAGTGGTTTCAGCTAAAAGAAACTATATACCATGAAGCTATGAGTGTACCACAATATTATAAATAAACCAAGAAAATACCTTCTTTGCAGTCATACTCATGGCCTTCTATATTAGTAGAGCAACCTTCTGGAATTTTCCATTCTAAGGTAAAGTTAGGAGTTAACAAATTAAACAGATCATCTGAATCTGTAGCCGGCCTCGAAGGTAGTTGAATCATCATACAGTCTGTAGGAATACTACTGATCTCCTCCCTTTCGGATGAATCAGATGTTGAGATATTATAGTACACGCTGTTATAAGCAGATTGGCAGTGAGTATTCGGGCCGCCTTGCAAAGTTCGATAGTTCGTGAAATATTCTTGAACTCGATCATTGCGAGTTTGGTTGAAGCATGTGAACAAGGTGATGTTAGGGGAGTATGTAAATGAAATGGGATAAGAATGAGGCATGCTCAAGTTTCCCAGCATGAGACAACCTTTGCCTTTCAAGGCACCTTGAAGTTGAGAGTCGTGAACGAGGAACTCGTTCGAAGACTTCTTCTCCATGATGGCGTAGTTGTGGCCAGTAACGATTTTAGGGGCTCCAGATTCACATTCATGGAGTATGATGTGTCCACAGCCGGGACTCAAGGTGGTGGTGAAGGGGAATTCGAATGAGAAGCTTCCACACTCGAAGGATTTTGGACATTGGGGTTGGGAATGAGCTTGGAGTAGAAGAAGGTGAAAAGGGAGCAAGAGATGGGAAAGACTGAGAAGAGCCATGCATGAATAATAAGAGGAAATGAGAACCAAGTAAATGAGAAGCCCTCTCTCTTTCTTACTTGGGTTGGGTTTTAAGTTTCTTGGTTGGATTAATATAAGTCGCTTGTTTGATCAAACACGTTTTCTTGAAGATGTTGTTTTAATTTGTCTAAATTAAAAATATTATGAGGATACAAATCTTTGTTGAAATGGTCAAGAAAGAGGAAGTTTCCTACTTCTGCACTCTCTAGTTGACTGACGTAGACTCTGCTTTTATTTTCTGTTTTTTTCCTTTTAGATTACTTTGGTCTTTCAGAATTTCTAAAGGATAGTAAGATATGAATCTTGATTAATTTCCTTTTAACAAAAAATTAATAATGAAACACTAAACCATCATTAAGAATTGGATACATGAATAGCCTCTCCAAGTCTTCTATAGTGAATGAAGTATGCAGCAATGATACCTGCAGTTCTGCTTCTTTTGCAGTAGAAATTGTTCTCGTTGTCTTCAAGACACTGGCCTCCTCCATTGAAGCATTGA
The DNA here is from genome assembly GCA_026898415.1 of Leonotis leonurus. Taxonomy (NCBI): domain Eukaryota; kingdom Viridiplantae; phylum Streptophyta; class Magnoliopsida; order Lamiales; family Lamiaceae; genus Leonotis; species Leonotis leonurus. The sequence goes on from JAPKLX010000036.1 coordinate 1,755,661, forward strand.
TAACAAGCTTCAGACACATTCCACTCTAAAGGGAAACTAGGAGTCAAGAGCTCTAACAAGTCAGTTGAGTTGCTGTCGGGATCGATAGGTAATTGAATCACGGAGCATTGACTAGGTAGATTCTGCACATTCTCCACAGCAGGAGCATGATCATGATCCCTTGCAGGAAGTCTGTAGTACAAGGTGGATGCTTCACACTCTCTACGGCTATAGTTCCCGAAACGGCCTTCGATCTCCTCGTCGCTAGATTTGTTGAAGCAGGCGAAGAAGGTGATATTAGGAGAGGATGAGAGTGAAACAGAGGGAGACTGAGGAATGGACACATTCATCAAAGAATGGCATCTGCTACGATTCTCCAACATCGTAAGGAGCACGTTGTCGAAGATTATGAATGTGTTTCTTGATGGCTGGTCTATAATATATTTGGCTGAAGTTGCAGCTCCAATATATAATCTTGGATGTTCATATGTACTAGAAGAGTTGCAGCCATCGATAGCGAACAACCCGCATTCGGGTTCTTGGATATTGGTGAAGGGAAACTCTAAGGTGAAATTTCTGCAAGAGTATGAATTTTGGCACTTGGAATGAGCTTTGTGTGGAAGAAGGCACAACACCACCATCACCAACACTAACACTTCTTTGCCAACAGCCATTCTTCTCTATCTCTCCCATTCACTCTTTAAGCTATGCTAAATCAGTACATATATATATATATATATATATATATATCCTCTTTGATAAAGCAGTTGATCCATTCATTACGCTAATTTACTTTTATATTGTTTATGCTAAAAGTTAGTTGAATTATAACAGATATATATATCCTCTTTGAATAAAGCAGTTGATCCATTCATTACGCTAATTTACTTTTATATTGTTTATGCTAACAGTTAGTTGAATTATAACAGACCCCTTTAGTAATGTCAAGCTGTAATTTTGCTTCTAGTGTGTCATACTTTGAACTGGTCAGCATAAGAACAGTCTCTCAGTGTTTCTATTTGGTAATTATTATTAGTTTTATTACATTATAACTTTGATCTAGAAACATGCTAGAAAGATTCAGATATTGAAGAGCTTGGCTGTGCTGATCTTGGAGGTGAATAAAGGTAAGGTTTTGGTGGAACCTCCAATGGTCCAAGCTTCCCTTCCAACATCTCTACCACCTTCGTCATCGATGGCCGATCCTTGGGGTTTGTCTGAATGCACCACAACCCTACAATCATCAAGTTTCTCTTCACAACTTGGCTTTCATCTTCTTCATCTACTATTCCATTAAAATCACTACCATCTTTGTCTGCATCTGGTTCAAGCTGCTTGTAGATGTAATGAGGGAAGTATATTTCACTCGTACGGTCCACCTCTCTTCGATCAATGTTTCTCCTCCCTCCAACCATTTCTAGAACCAACATTCCATAACTATACACATCAGACTTGTATGAGACTTCGCCAAAGTTCCTGGAAAACACTTCAGGGGCAATGTATCCTATAGTACCTCTTGCTGCCAACATTGAAACTATGCTTGATCTATTCGGACACAGTTTGGAAAGTCCGAAGTCCGAGATTCTGGGATTCAAGTCCTTGTCAAGAAGAATATTCTGAGGCTTGATGTCCAAGTGAAGAATTCTAGTATTGCAGCCTTGATGCAAGTACTCTAGCCCTCGTGCAACGCCAAGTGCGATATCAAACAATTTGTCCCATCCTAAGTTCCTAACACAGATGAGGAAGCAGTATTGTTGCAAATGAACTTCTCAAGAGATCCATTAGGCATAAAGTCATAGATGAGAGCCCTTTTAGTACCTTCATAACAGAATCCTAAAAGTGTGACAATGTTAACGTGAGAAGTTCTACTAATACTCGCAACCTCATTCATGAAATCTTCCCCGTTTCCTTTGGATTCATTCAAGACTTTCACTGCGACAAGATGGCCGTCAGGCAACTGTCCTTTGTAAACACTACCAAACCCTCCACTTCCCAAGTTTACACTGAATGACTTGGTCATTTTCTTGATGGTGGAGTTCATATATCTAATAGGTGCAAGATGTCCAATATTATTCTTCAGGAAGACTTCAATGTCCTTTTCATTCTCTTGTCTTGCCATTGCACGCTTCCTCTGAATGAAAACGAATATGACTATCAAAGTGGATGTAAGAGCAGCCATGGTCACACCACCTATAATGAGAAATGCTTATCAGTGAAACTTCAAGGCCAGTCACAAGGAAGCAAGTTTACTATGAAGTAAGAAGATAGAGAAGCTAATTGAGAGATGAAAGCATACCTATGAAAAGGATCTTCTTGAGTTCAGTGGTTTCTGCAAACAAAATCAACATTACCAAGTCAAGCAATAATAGATTTAGGATATTGTTCTTTACTTTTTCTTTCCTAACTAGTTGTCACAACTAACATTGGATCTATGGTCTATGAATCTATTTTCTAATGACAATAAGCTTTGAAATCATAACTTTTGATCTGCAGTCATACTAGCTGCCATTTATAAAAAGTTTCAATCTTTAATACCAAGATTAACATCAGCTGTTAATTAGCACAGGAATACCTTTCTTGCAGTAGAATAGGTTATTGTTATCAGTGAGGCACTGCCCTCCTCCATGGTAACAATCAAGACATGGTTGAGAAACATTCCATTCCAGAATGAAGTTAGCAGTTAGAATATCAAACAAATCCCTCTTGGTTAGACTGGACTTCATAGGAAGTTGAAGTAGATAGCATTCATCAGGAACCTCAATATTCTCATCACGGTCGCGATCTTGTAGTACACCATGGATTCTCCACAGTCTACGCGGTCGTAGTTGGGGAAATGCTCATCCAGTAATGATTTGTTAGGAGTGTTGATGGAGCAGGTCAAGAAGGTGAGATTAGAAGAGAATGTGAAGGAAATGGAAGGGGACTGAAAGAGGGAGAGGTTGGTGAATGAGAAACAGTTGTTAGCTAGTTGAGTTTCGAATTGAAGACCACGAACGAAGAATTTGTTCGTCGAGTCCTTGTTCAGGATTTTTAAATAATTAATTAAATACTTAATGTGGAATAAATAACCGGTACCCGGTTACCCGGTACCGAACCGGGTACCGGTTAATTAAATTAGTTTAGAAAATTAAAAATATAGTATTAGTTTAGAAAATTAGAAATGAATATTAGTCCGTTATTTTGTTTAAAATTGTAACAAATAAAACTAATTTTCATAATTAAATGTTAATAAATTACTAATTAAATATGAGACTAATGCTTTGTTTTATGTCATGATACGTCATTGTATTTAAAATTGTAACAAATAAGACTTGTTTTAATAATTAAATGTTAATAAATTACTAATTAATATATTAACAATTAACAACCCACATGCTATTTGGTATTTAGATTAAAACCTCCTATTTAAGAATAGTTTCATTAATTAAATATTCAAAACCTCAAATTTGATAATAGACTAAGACAATATGGATATTTAAATAATTAATTAAATACTTAACGTGGAATAAATATTCAAGAAAATTAAAATTACAAAAATATAATACATAAAAATACGATTTTATAATGTATTGATTAAACATGAAAATTATTTTTTTTAATATTAAAAAATATATATTTAAATTATTAAAAAAAAAAAAAAAAACCGGTACCGAACCGACTGGTAACCGGTTAACCGGTTTCATTACCGATACCGGTACTGGTTCTTGAATTTAGCTATTTTCCGGTTCCGGTACCGTACCGGTTGACACCCCTAGTCGTGAACGAGGAACTCTTTAGAAGACCTCTTCTCCATGATAGTAATAATTTTTGAGGCTCCAGATTCACATTCATGGAGTATGATGAGTCCACTGCCGGGACTCAAGGTGTTGGCGTGAGTGCATGGAGTGTTGACTAATTTATGTTAGACAACCAGTTAGAGACAGCTTCCTCGACCAGACATGTTTTCTGTCTTACGGACTGTTTCAGACGCGCCATCCTGGCGAATCTTTGCATGGAAGGAAGATTTCCGTGTTCTATTACAAGGAAAGGATCCATGTGCAAGGAAATGATCCGCATACAAGGAAAGTATCCAATGAATGATTTATTCTAGATACCATACAACAAAAATTCATGTTGCCATATCTACACAAGGCAAGTCTACTAGGGCTCACTCTCGGTCCTATATAACAAGTTGGTTGGACGCCTCAGCGGACAACACACACAAGAGAGACTTCTTCGACATATTGTGTTCGAGCTTTTCATATTTAAGAAGAAGTACTATTTCCGTCTATACACATTCCCTGTGTGTGTAGAAAATTTCCCCGGCGATCTACGTGAAGTTGAGAGTTGGGTTGAGAGTTATTTGTACTCGAGTGTTTTATAAACTCAAGGGTTGAGTGTTTTTGTGTAAGGGGTAATCTCGTTGAGGGTTCTGGGATTGGCTAGTCTAGTGAGAGGCTAGTTTCAAACACTTAGAGAAAGAATAGTTGAGGGTTAGGGGTAGCTTAAGATGATAGGTCCCTTAGAGCGTAACAGACCTTTGTAACTAACTGTGTCTTTAAATAGTGTTTGATCTCTTTTGGGCGTGGTCCCCCAGACGTAAGTGAGAAGCACCGAACTGGGTTAACAACTCTTTGTGTTAAGTTTATTTTACTACTGTGTGTGTGACCAGTGTTATAATCTGTCTCATGTAAAATAAACATTATGGGGGATAAGCAACATTTTCTCGGTTGGTAAAGGGTAATTGGAAGGAGAAGTTTCCACACTCTACAGTCTACACTACCTAATTGGCTGCCGCTAACACTGTTTCTTTTTTTTCTTTTTTCGCTTAACATAAATTAATAATAAAACACTAAACCCTCATTACGAAATATAAAAAGTTTCAATCTTTAATACCAAGATTAACATCAGCTGCTAATGAGCACATGAATACCTCTCTTGCAGTAGAATAAGTTATTGTTATCAGTGAGGCACTGCCCTCCTCCTTGAAAGCAATCAAGACATGGTTGGGAAACATTCCATTTCAGAGTGAAGTTAGAAGTTAGAATATCAAACAAATCACTCGAGGTTGGACTGGACTTCATAGGAAGTTGAACTATAGAGCATTCATCAGGAACCTCAATATCCTCATCACCGGTCGGGATTTTGTAGTACACGATGGAGATTCCGCAGTCTACGCTGTAGTAGTTGGGGAAGTACTCATCCAGTAATGATTTGTTAGGAGTGGTGTGATGAAGCAGGGGTAGAAGGTGAGATTAGGAGAGAATGTGAAGGAAATGGAAGGAGACTGAAGGAGGGAGAGGTTGGTGAATGAGAAACAGCTGGTGTTAGCTAGTTGAGCTTCGAGTTGAAGATCACGAACGAAGAATTTGTTCGTCGAGCTCTCGTTTAGGATTCCATATCCGAATCCTCCACCTCCGAAGTGAAGAATCGGATATGGAACTTCAATATCACAGCCATCAACTGTGATCAAACCACAGCCAGGATTGTCTTTCTTGGTTAGTGGGAATTCTAGAGTTAAATTTCCACATGTAAAGGAATCTGGGCATTTGGAATCAGCTTTGAAGAGATGAAGATGAAAAGGGAGCAAGAAAAGCAACAACTTGAAAAGAGCCATGTTACCAACTCTCCTCTTCTTACCAAAGAATGGATCTTTGTAAGAGAAATGGAAACAAGTTGTGCTTTGCAACTACTTTGGTTTAATCTTCATAGCTTGTTTGGTAGAGACAAGTCCTTGTTTTGATTAAACACGTTAATGGACTTTGTAGAAGACTTTTAGAAGATATTTGTGTTCATTTTTATTTGTATATTTATATTTATGTAGAAGTGTATTAATAATTTCCTATGGCCACATTAAGTTGAAAAATAGCACATGGACGTGATTGAGTCTTTAATGCATGTCATTCTCTTTGCAATAGAGTAGGGTACGTGAGTTTTGGGCTGTGTAGGAAATAAAATAACATTCAACAAAAGATCACTAAATCGCAGCTACTGAAAGGGCCGTAGTCTACTGACCTTTTCATCGGGGAAGTTAATGATTCGAATAAATTAATGCCTTTTGGTCTGAATTAAGAATATCATATATAATTCAATGTTTCATATCTTATTTCTGATGATGAAATTTAGTCTTTTAATCAATATTTTTAAAACACGGAGACGTTCCTCAAAGAACAGCAGCTGCCACGAGTCACCAACAACGTTTCAAACACGTCGTCGAGGATTATGAATGTGTTTCTTGATGGCTGGTCAAGAATATACTTAGCTGAAGTTGCTGCTCCTATATTCAATCTTGGATGTTCATATGTACTAGAAGAGCTGCATCCATCGACAGCGAACAACCCACATTCGGGTTCTTCGATATTGGTGAAGGGAAACTCTAAGGTGAAATTTCTGCAAGAGTAGGACTTTTGGCACTTGGAATGAGCTTTGTGTGGAAGAAGAAGGCACAACACCACCATCACCAACACTAACACTTCTTTGCCAACACACATTCTCTCTTTCTCTTTCTACATGCAAAATATCCACTAGTTCAATGTGGTTAAGGACTTTTTTATATTTCTAGTATGGAGAATAGTTTGAATTGGTCAAGTGTAAAAAGCAGAAAGCTCCCTTTTCTACACTTCACTCGAAGACCAAGACTTCAAATGCACCTTCTTATCTTTGTTAAAGAATCCTTAGCTATAATTATTCCATTTGAGTTCTCTTTGCTGATAGCTTCTTGAGTACATTTGCAGTATTCAACAATAATATAGGATTAGGGAAGCAACAAAAAAAAACCATCTTAGTATTATATCATACAAATTAAAGAAACATGCTAGCTAGAAAGATTCAGATATTGAAGAGCTTGGCTGTGCTGATCTTGGAGGTGAATAAAGGTAAGGTTTTGGTGGAACCTCCAATGGTCCAAGCTTACCTTCCAACATCTCTACCACCTTCGTCATCGATGGCCGATCCTTAGGGTTTGTCTGAATGCACCACAACCCTACAATCATCAAGTTTCTCTTCACAACTTGGCTTTCATCTTTTTCCTCTACTGTTCCATTAAGATCACTACCATCTTTGTCTGCATCCGGTTCGAGCAGCTTGTAGACATAATGAGGGAAGTATATTTCACTCGTACGGTCCACCTCTCTTCGATCAATGTGTCTCCTGCCTCCAACCATTTCCAAGACCAACATTCCATAACTGTACACATCAGACTTGTATGAGACTTCGCCAAAGTTCCTGGAAAACACTTCAGGGGCAATGTAGCCTATAGTACCTCTTGCTACCATCATTGAAACTATGCTTGATCTATTCGGACACAGTTTGGATAGTCCGAAGTCCGAGATTCTGGGATTCAAGTCATTATCAAGAAGAATATTCTGAGGCTTGATGTCCATATGCAGAATTCTAGTATTGCAGCCTTGATGCAAGTACTCTAGCCCTCGTGCAACGCCAAGTGCGATATCAAACAATTTGTTCCATCCTAACACAGATGAGGAAGCAGTGCTGTTGCCAATGAACTTCTCAAGAGATCCATTAGGCATAAAGTCATAGATGAGAGCTCTTTTAGTACCTTCATAACAGAATCCTAAAAGCGCAACAATGTTGACATGAGAAGTTCTACTAATACTCGCAACCTCATTCATGAAATCTTCCCCGTTTCCTTTGGATTCGTGCAAGATTTTCACTGCGACAGGATGGCCGTCGGGAAACTGTCCTTTGTAGACACTACCAAACCCTCCTCTTCCCAAGTTTTCACTAAATGACTTGGTCATTTTCTTGATGGTGGAATGCTTATATCTTATAGGTGCAAGATGTCCATTGTTCTTCAGGAAGAGTTTAATGTCCTTTTCATTCTCTTGTCTTGTCATTGCACGCTTCCTCCGAATGAAAACGAATATGACTATTAAAGTGGATGTAAGAGTAGCCATGGTCACACCACCTATAATGAGAAATGCTTATCAGTGAAACTTCAAGGCCAGCCACAAGGAAGCAAAATACTTCATCCAGGTACAGAAACTGATTACTGGCTATCGTTTAGTTTACTATGAAGTATAGAAGATAGAGAAGCTAATTGAAAGATGAAAAGATACCTATGAAAATGATCTTCTTGAATTTAGTGGTTCCTACAAACAAAATCAACATTAGCTTTCAGGTATGTACCAAGTCAAGCACTAATAATTTTAAGATACTGTTCTTTTCTTTTTCTTTCCTAACTAGCTGTAACATTTTCTGCATTAAAATTCATTCCTGCTGGTATGAAGACTATGAATTTAACTACTTCCATGGATGGTGGTTACCTCTAAATTGATCTATGAAAAGTAAACAGACTACCTACGAATCTATGGTGTAATATCAATGAGCTTTGTAATATACCTTCTGATCTGCAGACATACTCGTTGCCATGTCTATATGAGCAGTGGTTTCTGCTAAAAGAAACTATATACCATGAAGCTATGAGTGTAACACAACAGTATAAATAAACCAAGAAAATACCTTCTTTGCAGTCATACACATTGCCTTCTATATTAGGAGAGCAACCTTCTGGAATAAAGTTAGGAGTTAACAAACTAAACAGATCATCTGAATCTGCACCCGGCCTCGTAGGTAGTTGAATCATCAAACATTCTGTAGGAATACTACTCTCCTCCCTTTCAGATGAATCAGATGTTGGGATATTATAGTACACGCTGTTATAATCGGTTTGGCAGCGAGTGTTGCGGCCGCCTTGCAAGGTTCGATAGTTCTTGAAATAGTCTTCAACTTGATGATTGGGAGTTTGGTTGAAGCATGTGAACAAGGTGATGTTAGGGGAGTATGTAAATGAAATGGGATAAGGTTGAGGCATGCTCAAGTTTCCCGGCATGAGACAACCTTTGTCATCCAAGACACCTTGAAGTCGAGTGTCATGAACGAGGAACTCGTTCGAAGACCTCTTCTCCATGATGGTGTAGTTGTGGGCAGTAACGATTTTAGGGGCTCCAGATTCACATTCATGGAGTATGATGAGTCCACAGCCGGGACTCGAGGTGGTGGTGAAGGGGAATTCGAATGAGAAGCTTCCACACTCGAAGGATTTTGGACATTGGGGTTGGGAATGAGCTTGGAGTAGAAGAAGGTGAAAAGGGAGCAAGAGAAGGGAAAGACTGAGAAGAGCCATGCATGTATAATAAGAGGAAATGGGAACAAGTAAATGAGAAGCTCTCACCCTTTTTTATTTAGGTCGGGTTTTAAGTCTCTTGGTTGGATTAGTATAAGTCGCTTGTTTGATCAAACACGCTTTGTGGAAGATGTAGTTTTAATTTTATAAATTAATAATATTATGAGGATAAAAACGGGATGGGATCCTATGTCCCACAATTGTGTTCCACATCTCATGTCCCATAATTAAATTTATCATTTTAATTAATAATTTTTAAAATTAAAAAATTTATTATGATATAATGAATCATAATTAACATTTATTTAAAAAATCAAAATTTTTAAAAATCATATACCCTATTTTTGAATTTATGAACCCTAAAAATCAATTAAAAATTATATTAAATATTAAAAAATAAAATTAAAAAACAAATTAAAATTAAATCCTATTTGGGGTGGGATGAACCCTAATATTATGTATAAAATTAAACTAAAACATATAAAATTGAAAGTAAAAAATAAAATTAAAAAACAAATTAAAATTTATTTATGGAACATGGAATGTGGAACACAAATGTGGGACATATGATCTCATCCCATAAAAATCATTGTTGAAATGGTCGAGAAAGAGGAACTTTCCTACTTCTACACTATCTAGTTGACTGACGTAGACACTGAGCTCGAACTCGAACTAAACTCGAGCTTGAGCTGGAGCTCGAGCTCGAGCTAAACTCGAAAGCAAATTCGGTAAGCTCCAAGCCAAAGAATAATATATGGGGGTTCAATATTAACTAAACACCAAAGAATACATGCAGGTTTGCTTCTTTTGCAGTAGAACTTGTTCTCGTTGTCTTGAAGACACTGCCCTCCTCCATTGAAGCATTGATAACAAGCTTCAGACACATTCCACTCTAAAGGGAAACTAGGAGTCAAGAGCTCTAACAAGTCAGTTGAGTTGCTGTCGGGATCGATAGGTAATTGAGTCACGGAGCATTGACTGAGTGGATTCTGCACACTCTCCACAGCAGGAGCATGATCATGATCCCTTGCAGGAATTCTGTAGTACAAGGTGGATGCTTCACACTCTCTACGGCTATAGTTCCCGAAACGGCCTTCGATCTCCTCGTCTCTAGATTTGTTGAAGCAGGTGAAGAAGGTGATATTAGGAGAGGATGAGAGTGAAACAGAGGGGGATTGAGGAATGGACACATTATTCAAAGAATAGCAGTTGCTACGATTCTCCAACAACGTAAAGAGCACGGCGTCGAGGATTATGAATGTGTTTCTTGATGGCTGGTCTAGAATATATTTGGCTGAAGTTGCAGCTCCAATATATAATCTTGGATGTTCATATGTACTAGAAGAGTTGCAGCCATCGATAGCGAACAACCCGCATTCGGGTTCTTGGATATTGGTGAAGGGAAACTCTAAGGTGAAATTTCTACAAGTGTAGGATTTTTGGCACTTGGAATGAGCTTTTTGTGGAAGAAGATGGCACACCACCACCAACACTAACACTAACACTTCTTTGCTAACACACATTCTCTATCTTTCTCTCTTTCTCTCTCTCTCTCTCTCTCAAGTCCTAATTAATACAGTTCTGTTAAATGCAGACATGCTCTTAAATCTTGATATGAATCAACTCATTGACTTGGAAAGTGAAGGGCTCTTAGTAGAAGCTAATTGCAAAACATCTACTGATTTAATGTGGTTAATGACTTTTTTTATCTTCTAGTATGGAGAATAGTTTGAACTGGTCAAGTGTAAGAAGCAGAAGCTCCCTTTTCTACACTTCACTCGAAGACCAAGACTTCAAAGGCAACTTCTTGTCTTTGTTAAAGAATCCTTGGCCATAATTGTCCCATTTGAGTTCTCATTATTTTCATCTCTTCTTTTCAAACCTCTCTATCTATAAGGTTGGCTCTTCTTAGCTGATAGCTTCTTGAGTTGAAAATTTGGCTAATACACCACCACTCTTTCCCACTTCATTTTTTTTTTTGATTTATAATAAATGATCCCCTCACTATATAATATATAACTCAATTAAAAATAATAAATCAAATAGGACTCAAACTTCACCGGATACACAATACACACTACTAGTAAACATCTTAGAAATTTAGAATTACTATAGACTATAGTCATCTGGATTTGGCTAGCTGCAAGAAAATTTGTTTCAAATTTGTGTATCATCATCTCAGATGAAGGATCAAAACTATAATACTTAAAACCATGCAAGAAATACCTTGTTTGCAGTAGAACTCATTGTCACCATTAACCAGGCACTGCCCTCCACCATCATAGCACTCAAGACAATCTTCAGAAACATGCCATTCTAAAGTGAAATTCGGAGAAAGAAGATCGAAAAGCTCATCGGAATCATTCTTAGAACTAACAATAGGCAGCTGATTCACCGTACATCCCGGTGGAACATACTGAGTTGAGGCTTGAGTTTTGTAATATATGGTCAAGATATCACAGGTTCTGTTACCAAACTGTGTAAAGTAATCTTCGGTGTCCTCACTTGCGTTGTAGCAATTGAAGGAGGTGAGATTAGGGGAGTAAGTGAATGAAACAGAAGGAGACTTAGGGAGAGTTAAGTTGGAGAAGGAGAAGCAGCTTTTGCCATTGATGTAGTTTGCTAGCGGAGCATCATGGATCAAGAACTTGTTTGATGCTACCTTCTCAAGAAGATCATATGGATATTCTCTAAGATAAACTCTTGGATTTTCGAGTTGGGCATCGCAGTTGACTGCGAATAATCCGCATTCGGAGGCGTTGACATCAGTGAAGGGGAACTCAATGGTGAAATTTCTGCAGGGATAGGATTTTTGGCACTTGGAATCAGCCTTGATGATGAGCAGAAGAAGAAGAAGATGGCATAGGAAAAGGAGTGACATATTATATATGAATGAAAACAATAGTGTAATGATAGTGTTATTGTGCACGGTATGGTTTCCTGCTTCTATAATTGCTTCCTTTTTAATGTCCATTTCTTAGTGGAGGTTTAACACGTGAGCTGACTTATCAACAAATTTGTGGAGGAAATGAAATACAAGAAGTGCATTAATAATTTCCTATGGCCACATTAAGTTGAAAAATAGCACATGGACGTGATTGAGTCTTTGATGCATGTCATTCTCTTTGCAATAGAGTAGGGTACGTGAGTTTTGGGCTGTGGAGGAAATAAAATAACATTCAACACAAGATCATTAAATCTATCAAGAAAATATATATGGGGTTGTTAGCAAAATAGTTATCTAGAAGCTTGGCTTGGCTTGGCTATTCTCTTATCTGAATACCTCTTGGATTTTCATGTGGGAAGAATTTACATTTGCAGTATTCAAGAATTATATAGGATTAGGGAAGCAATAAACAAACACCTCCATAGTATCATACAATACAAATTCAAGAAACATGCTAGAAAGATTCAGATATTAATGAAGTGCTTGGTTGTGCTGATCTTGGAGGTGAATAAAGGTAAGGTTTTGGTGGAACCTCCAATGGTTCAAGCTTCCCTTCCAACATCTCCACCACCTTCGTCATCGATGGTCGATCCTTGGGGTTTGTCTGAATGCACCACAACCCTACAATCATCAAGTTTCTCTTCACAACTTGGCTTTCATCTTCTTCATCTACTGTTCCATTAAAATCACTTCCATCTTTGTCTGCACCTGGTTCAAGCTGCTTGTAGATATAATGAGGGAAGTATATTTCACTCGTACGGTCCACCTCTCTTCGATCAATGTTTCTCCTCCCTCCAACCATTTCTAGAACCAACATTCCATAACTATACACATCAGATTTGTATGAGACTTCGCCAAAGTTCCTGGAAAACACTTCAGGGGCAATGTAGCCTATAGTACCTCTTGCTACCAACATCGAAACTATGCTTGATCTATTCGGACACAGTTTGGAAAGTCCGAAGTCCGAGATTCTGGGATTCAAGTCCTTATCAAGAAGAATATTCTGAGGCTTGATGTCCATATGTAGAATTCTAGTATTGCAGCCTTGATGCAAGTACTCTAGCCCTCGTGCAACGCCAAGTGCGATCTCAAACAATTTGTCCCATCCTAACACAGATGAGGAAGCAGTGTTGTTGCCAATGAACTTCTCAAGAGATCCATTAGGCATAAAGTCATAGATGAGAGCTCTTTTAGTACCTTCATAACAGAATCCTAAGAGTGTGACAATGTTAATGTGAGAAGTTCTACTAATACTCGCAACCTCATTCATGAAATCTTCCCCGTTCCCTTTGGATTCGTTCAAGATTTTCACTGCGACGAGATGGCCGTCGGGCAACTGTCCTTTGTAGACACTACCAAACCCTCCATTTCCCAAGTTTTCACTGAATGACTTGGTCATTTTCTTGATGGTGGAGTGCTTATATCTCATAGGTGCAAGATGACCATTGTTCTTCAAGAAGAGTTCAATGTCTTTTTCATTCTCTTGTCTTGTCATTGCACGCTTCCTCCGAATGAAAACGATGAGTATCAAAGTGGATGTAAGAGCAGCTATGGTCACACCACCTATAATGAGAAATGCTTATCAGTGAAACTTCAAGGCCAGCCACAAGGATGCAAGAATACTTCGTCCAGGTAAAGAAAGTGACTGCTGATTATCATTTAGTTTACCATGAAGTAAGAAGATAGAGAAGCTAATTGAAAGATGAAAAGATACCTATGAAAAGGATCTTCTTGAGTTCAGTGGTTCCTACAAACAAAATCAACATTAGCTTTAAGGATACTGTTCTTTTTAATTTTTTTCTTTCCTAACTAGCTGTAACATTTTCTTCATCAAAATTCATTCCTGCTGGTATGAAGACTATAAATTTAACTACTTCCATGGGTGGCGGTTACCTCTAATTTTATCTATGAAAAGTAAAACTACCTACCATGAATCTATGGTGCAAGAACAATGAGCTTTGTATTATACCTTCTGATCTGCAGACATACTCGTTGCCATTTCTATTAGGAGAGCAACCTTCTGGAACATTCCATTCTAAGGTAAAGGTAGGAGTTAACAAACTAGGCAGATCGTCTGAATCTGCAGCCGGCTTCGAAGGTAGTTGAATCATCAGACATTCTGTAGGAATACTACTGATCTCCTCCCTTTCGGATGAATCAGATGTTGAGATATTATAGTACACGCTGTTATAATCGGTTTGGCAGCGAGTATTGCGGCCGCCTTGCAAGGTTCGATAGTTCTTGAAATAGTCTTGAACTTGATCATTGGGAGTTTCGTTGAAGCATGTGAACAAGGTGATGTTAGGGGAGTATGTAAATGAAATGGGATAAGGTTGAGGCATGCTCAAGTTTCCCGGCATGAGACAACCTTTGTCATCCAAGACACCTTGAAGTCGAGTGTCGTGAACGAGGAACTCGTTCGAAGACTTCTTCTCCATGATGGTGTAGTTGTGGCTAGTAATGATTTTAGGGGCTCCAGATTCACATTCATGGAGTATGATGAGTCCACAGTTGGGACTCGAGGTATTGGTGAAGGGGAATTCAAAAGAGAAGTTTCCACAGTCAAAAGGATTTTGGACATGGGTATTGGGAATGAGTTTGGAGTAGAAGAAGGTGAAAAGGGAACAAGAGAAGGGAAAGACTGAGAAGAGCCATGCATGAATAATAAGAGTAGATGAGAACCAAGTAAATGAGAAGCTCTCTCCCTTTCTTACTTGGGTTGGGTTTTTAAGTTTCTTGGTTGGATTAGTATAAGTCGCTTGTTTGATCAAACACGTTTTCTTGAAGATGTAATTTTAATTGTGTAAATTAATAATATTACGTGAAATAAAATCTTGTTGAAATGGTCAAGAAGCTATTTTGAAGTCTCATATTTTTTACGTGACTTGGAAGCTATTCGAGACTAGTCTCAAAAAGCTGACTTATCAACAAATTCTCTTTGAAAAAAATCACAGTAACATATATGGGTTGTTGTTAGCAAATTTAGGAGGTCTGTAATTCAATATTCTATTTTGAAGTCTCATATTTTTTATATTGTCAATTTTATTAATTTAATTAATATTTATTAATAATAAAATATATTATAATATACTAAATCATAATTAATATTTATTTTTATATTAATCAATTTTTTAAAATAATTAAAAAAATTAGATAACAAATTCGTAAACATATTAAAATAAGATAGGATAACAAATTTGTAAACTAATAAAATAATACTCAACAAAAGATCACTAAATCTATCAAGAAAATATATGGGTTGTTAGCAAAATAGTTACCTTGTTTGCAGTGAAATTTATTGGAACTGTCACTAGCACACTGCCCACCTCGACCGTAACATTCATAGCAATCTTGAGAAACAACCCACTCCAGAGTATACTCCGCCGTTAGAACCTCGAATATGTCGCGAGTAGCTCGACTCGCCTTCGTAGGCAACTGAATCATCGAGCACGCAGTTGGAATACTACTGTTGGTTAGAGGAAGACGCGTGTAATAAACTGTGGAACGGCCATTAGGCCCATTACATTGAACTCTCCGGTGGTTATAGAAATAATCTTGGATTTGTGGATCCCTACTATCATTTAAGCACGTGAAGAATGTGAGGTTATGGGAGAGACTAAATGTAACAAAAGGAGATTGTGGTAAGGACATTTTCTTGAAAAACATGCAACTCTTATCATACAATTCTCTTTGTCGAGATTCATCATAAAACGTGAAGTTATTTCTCGACACATTCCCTGCGATGATAAGAGGCTTTTGCCAAGACTTGTCAACGTTTAGTTGAAGAGTCGGAGATCCAGAATCGCAGCCACGGACGAAGAATAGGCCGCAGCTGCGACTCTGGGAGAAAGGGAAGCTCAAGGAGCCGAGAGGGCCACAAAGGAAGGATTTGGGGCACTTGGAGTCAGCTTTGGGGAATAAAAGAATGTGGCATAAGCATATGAGAAGGAAAAGGTTTGTTTTAGCCATGGCTAAGTTTATTTGACTGACTAAGATAGGGAAAGGTAGTTGTTATATATAAAGGGGTGGAGAAGGTGAAGGAATATAACCCTTCCTATACTCCATTTGACTTGGATTACGTTGGGGGAAGACCTTCTATTATGCAGTGGTAAACCAAATCCGTCAAGACGCAAACAAACCACATTGCAGTCGAAACCATGTTACATGTAAAAGCAGTTGAAACAACAAACAAGAAGCAGACAAACCACATTGCAGTTAACAAAGGCAAGAGTGGAAGAATTCAAGCACAAGATTTGATCAAAAACTACTAAAAGAAAAGGCAAGAACTTCATAATTTCCATACCTGGTTTGCAGCTCCTAGAATGAGGTCGGTCGGGGCAGAAGCACTTGATGTGGTAACTGCTTTCAATAAAACCGCAACGGCCTCCGCTTTCAAGACAAACATTACAATCACTTGCTGTCCAATTCATTACAAACCCCCTCCTCATAACCCCTTCAACATCCACTACATCATCTTCCCCCTCATCCCCTAAAATCTCTCCATAGGCGCAACCACATTCTCCTCGCACCTCTCCAAAGCCCTCCCCAGATTCCCATTACCACCATACATGGCCAAAGTCTCGTTATTCCTCCTCCCACTAGACCCATTACAAGCAACCTCGTACCTCGAGAGCCCCTCCGACCCGCTGCTGTTGCAACCGGAGAGTAAATGGAAGTTCGTCACGTTCACGTACTCGAATCTTCCCGCAGGAAGAGTCGTGTTTCTGATTCTCATAGGGCAATTACCGCTATTACCGTTTCCCGAAATCGCCAGTGAGTTAAACACGCGCAGAGAGCGATTGTGGTAGAAAATATCTTCAACGATGTAGTCGTTTTCCTCATCTTGTGAGAGCTGCAGAAACGGGACTCTGCCTCTGCAAGTGATGACGAAATTTGGGTAGCCGCAGTAGGACTCTTGAAGCGATGGAATGAAGAATGGGAAGCTTATATTCGGACCAGTGCCGCAGGTTCTCGGCACACAAGCTTCGTATTGAGGATCTGCAGCACTGCAAAGATTAGATAAGATGATGATGAGAGAGAATATGCGGAGCTCTGTAGTCGCAAAGACATCTCTTTTCATATCTGAATCTTGATGGGTTGAATGAAGAAGCTAAAAGTTGTGTTTGTTCTTGTTTTCTTGCTTTGAAGAGGATGACTTTCACAACTCATCGAGGTAGGAGATAGTGAAGGCTGCTGCTGATGTTCGTCGGCTTTGGCTATAATCATAGACTTATTTGCATGTTAGTTTCATTGAATAATATGCAAAATGGGGTCCCCTGTCTCCGTCTTTCTATTGGAGTTGAGTTGCATGAAATTGACTAATTACTTCCATTTCTTTAGAGAATGCTTAGGTAAACAGCAGCTGCTGAAATGGCCGTAATCAACTGACCTTTTCATCGGGGAAGTTTATGATTCGAATAAATTAATGTCTTTTGGTCTGAAAAATATCAGATATAATTGAATGTTTCATATCTCATTTCTCATGATTAAATTTATTATTTTAATCAATATTTTTAAAAATAAAAACTTTACAATTTAAATTATTCATAATTATTTTATTGATTTATATTTATTTTCGAGTTATTTCATTATTATTAACGTGTTTTTAAGATAAACATAAAACAACATTTTACACTTTATGAACTTTTCCATTTTTTATTTTACTTGCAAAAAAACAAGTCGAAAGTAATGTGACGAGCGGAATAATATTTATTCAAAATTTTTAAAATATTATATATTTCTCTTTTGAATTAATGAGATAATACTTAATAAAGGGATATATTTTATCTTTTGAATTAATGAGATAATAATTTTAAAAATAATTATGATATTCTATTTAGGTTGGGATATGAATTTAAAATTAATTCAAAATTAAATTAAATTATATAAAATAAAAATATATTAAAATTAAACTAAGTTTTCTTGCAAATCATGATAGTTTTTCCCAGAAAGTCCCAAGAAAAAAGTAAGTAATGAGTTGAAGCATGAAGTGCAGGAGTTCAAGTGAGTCCAAGTTATTTTCTTCCCTTTATTTGGGACTATGATTTATGATTAAACCTACATTTCTTCTCTATCTAAAATCTACTTCAAACCCCACTTCTTGTCTTGTTAAGTATTCTTTCATGGTTTTTTCTCTAGCCCACATGAAGTTGCT
Organism: Leonotis leonurus; assembly: GCA_026898415.1. NCBI lineage: Eukaryota > Viridiplantae > Streptophyta > Magnoliopsida > Lamiales > Lamiaceae > Leonotis > Leonotis leonurus. The sequence goes on from JAPKLX010000036.1 coordinate 1,773,865, forward strand.
AAGAGACTTAACGATGGTGGCGAACCTTGACATTCTTCAACAATATTGGATATCTCCGGTGATTAGAGTCACTTAAATGTTCGGTCGTGAATCCTCGGGTGAGGGCCGGACCTCACCACCTTTCAAGTTTGCCTATTGAGTCTGAAGAGGATGAGCTTGAATGGATTAGGCTATTCTTTTAAGTCACGAGTGCAATTGGTTGGTTGCCAGTGCTAATGAATGTAATTCTTACAATTATTCTTACCACAACAATAAACTATTATGCAACAAACTTGATCATTTTTCGATGGAGGAAAGATATATCTGAAGAGAGATGAGATAAGATGTACAACTATAAAAGGTCCTTTGTATACATTTGTAGTGATATATTGATCGAATGATTCTTTCACTATTATACGTCAATGAACTTTCCAAAATTCACAATGTTTCACTATTTCATCTTAAACTACAACACTGGTACAAACTTGTAATTACCTTTAATCGATTGATCACAATACATATCGTACTAGCAAAGGTTACATTCTAACTGAAAGTAATACAAATTACCCAACAAGAATGCAAGAACAGGGCAAGGCAAGGGAGAATTAAACAATTTAGGGCAAAATTGTAAGTAAACAAGAAGCCCAACAATGAAACAAAGAGGAGGGAGGGAGGGAGAAACGTGCTTCTATTCGCACCTATAATGGTGGAGCAGAATAGGACTGGTGAGCATAGTAAGGTGGGGCTTGCGTTGTAGAGCTTGATGAATAGGCCGGGGGTAGCGTGGCCATAAATCCAACATCGTGGTTACTGAAAAACGGATAAGTTTTAACTTTATAAATGAGCTGCAGCTAAATCAAATAGGAGACAGCAGCTTGTTGGTATACTAGAAAGTATAAACATATTTGTACATTGGCCAAAAGGTAAAGGGCACACAACTTCTAGATCAAAAGTCATGTCGCAGAAGTCGACATCAAACACAAGAGAGTTGAATAATGAAGTTCCTTCAATGATGCATATAAGGTGTGGTGAGGCTATGATACTTGAGAGTGAACGAACCTATATTGCTTCTACTGTTGAAATTTTTTAACATAGCTAGAGTAGTAGCAATCATCAGAGAAGAAGAAGATAGACATCTCAAGTGTTGGCATATTATAACAGAATGGATTGGTAGATTTTGGGACATTTACCTGGTTGTGTATACGCCAGGGGCATGTCCATAACCTTGGTACAGTGTATTTGACATGTCAGGCCTGTGCAAATAAACAGCATTAGGAATTCATGAGTTCACAGTGAACTAAAAAACACCCATCATATACAGGCTTGTGGGTAGTTAGCAAGTACAAATAGATTACATTGGTGGTTGAGTCGAATATTGTTGCAATTGACCAGCAGCGAGCGGCAGTTGCCCCCCTGCTTGTCGCATCAACTCAGCATAGACATATTCATCAACACGCTGCTTGGCAAGGGCAACCTAGTTGAGACCAAACAAAAGAAATAAAAATTGAAGCTTCAGATAAGAAGAAATATAGTCTTAACTAGGGAATATAAATTCCAAAAACATGACTCTTTGAGAAGAGTGCAAGCTGATTTCTTATGAAAGGAAAGTACTATATGCAATAATAATGTACACATAATTTCATATAAGTGACATCCTCAAGTAATATTTACAATAAAAGTAGTCAGACAATTAGAATGGAAGCAAATCTTTACCTGTTGAGCACTACCAGCTAAATGAATCTGCCTTTGTGATTGTTCACCTCTTGCACCATAAACCTACAGTAAGTACCAGAAAAAGATGAAGCATCAGCTATGTTAATTATTAGAGATATTAATTATAGATGATATGAATTATTAGGACAAACTGCACCTTGATATTTGCTCCAGACTCATTTCTAATCCTTGAGATATTGGCCCCAAACCTTCCAATCAGCCCACCAACCAGATTTTCAGGAACCAAAAGCTCCAAGGTAGCATAATCAGCTGCCAAAGATGATGTCCTTGTTGTACTAAGATATGACATTGAGATAGAATGAAACAATAAAATTCAGGACTCTAAGTTAATATTAAATGAATTACCTGAAGTAGGATCCGTGTGCACTTGATGTTGCCTATGATAACCAACATTATTTGTTGGACTGATGGATATTATTTGTTTAGGTGGGATATCCCTATATATGCAAAAGAGAACAATATCAACACTAAAATATAGGAACACCTACTAAAGTAAACCACTGATGTCTACCTAAGTTGGCAGCCAATTTCCACCACACCTCTCAAAACAGCCGGAATGTCTCCTGATATCTGCAAGAAATTTACCATCAAGATCTCTAACAGCAGCACAAATACAAATACAACCGTAATAATGTATAAGCAATGATCATATTCATATGAGCTCACAATGGAGCAATGCCACACGGAGAGATGGACCCCACCCCCACAACAGTGGAAAATACAGAGAAATGCTGAAATCTAGAACCGAAAAGTGAATTAACCAGTACAGCTCTGTTATTAAATTGTTAAAACTTATTAACAAACCTGTACAACTCGGTCAGATTCATGAGCAGATGCACATGGAGGCATCTGATTAGGAGGAAGAATAGTAATACTTGCTCCTGAGGTATCCCTCAAGTTCACAATATTTTGACCCAAAACTCCAATCAAACCACCTGCTTGTGAACCAGCAATCAAAAGCCTCACTGCGTTAGCTGGGACATGCCCAGGACCAATTTTCAGTGCTTCCGCACTCCCATCATCGTCCTATCACAGAAAACATAGAATTCAAATATATGAATTAGATATTTGCAGTTACTTCCATTCGACTAGGTAATTCTAAACCAAATAAACCATTGAAAAGTTTTTCTTATTTTCATTCCCAAACAAAAGGCCTCGATCTCCGGCTCTCTCCTTACAACATGAAGTAGTTCACTCATCTTAGAGATTATATCAATAATAAATGGGGAAGACTCTGGTGCATTACAGCCTAGCTTCCTTCCCCCATGCTAAATAAATGGAGACAGAGAGACATTCTTGCATCATATAATAATAAAAGTACATTTACAATTATTGCAAAACCTCCAAACACTGATCCCAAGATTTTCTTTTTCAACAAAGTCAGCTCTAGGTACATGTTGGTTGTTAATTTTCCACTTATCACTGGAGCTGCTGTATGATCATTTCCTATATTTAATAAACTATCTTTAACTCCATGGAACTTCTACACGTATATATTTACTTTTTTTGGTGAAACTAATCCTCCCAAGTGAAACTGTGAAAGCATACTCATCATATTTTTACTTTTCTTTTGTTGAAGCATATTATGATACAAGAAGATTTATATAGATAATGAGTAACCGGTCAAAGGAAAAGTAATAGCAATTCACAGCAAAGACAACCAATCATTCTAATTTGATTTCAATGTAGTACATCTTGCTACCTTGAGGATCGAGGTAACAATCAAATGAAGAGCATTTTCTGCATCGGAGAAAACATTGGAGTTGTCCTTCGAACTGATAATGATCACCCTCTCTTCATGTTTCTGCAAAGCACAAGAAATCACAATTTCAGAACATAAATAGGATGACCAGGAAGCAGGAAATTCTATAATGGAAGGATGAAGACACATGAATCAGATTAATTAAGTCAAAGCCAAGAAAAACTCGGTTTTATTTAAGCCTGTATACATAGTGATCCCTACTCCACATCCAGAATAAGTTGAACTAGATGCATTTCTGAGCACATAATATAAGTAAAAATATGCCAAAAATAAAGAAAATAAGAAATCATGGTTCGGATGGTCCACTATACCAAGAAACAGCTCAAGGTCCAACTTTTACTAGTTGGTTTGAGGCGGATGGGGATGAGGATGGAGCGGGGTTTACCAGTTGAGCCAGAATTGATCCAGCCAACTATGAACCACAATCCAGACAAAAAAAACACACATGCAGACACCAAGAATAACTTGAGAGGATGATATCACCCAAATGGGGAGGGGTGAGTGGGAGTAGGGAGTAGGGGTGGGGGTGGGGAAGAGGGGAGGGGTTGAGCCTTCTATTTCTGTAAATCCTGACCTAGAGATAGGCATTTGGTTAGTGGTTACTGATTTGGACATAAGCATGAATCTGGCCTGCAAGCAATTTGGAAATTTCCAGCAGGAGTGGATAGAATCTAAAACAGATTCCTAGACCCGCCTTACTGGTCTAAATTCGATTACAGACTTAGTTCCTCTATCTGTCAAGGAAAAACTGCAGAGCAACAAAATAGGAAAGTGAGTAGCTCATAATATTATATGTGCTAGTTTTACTGTCTAAATTCATAATCATATTAACACCCGACAAAAGAAACAAAACAAGATGTCAATACGAGTTCAAAAGATGAAACAATTCGTAAATACTATTATTTCCCAGTTTTACTTAAATTTCCTTGATATCTATATCAAATTCGTTTATAAGAGTTTTCAAAAGATGAAACAATTCATAGATACTATTATTGCCATCTTATTATGGTACCAAATTCAATAACACGAAAGGGCCATAAAAACTGTTATCCTGATAAGATTTCACTAGCCAAACACTAGATGTGAGTCATGATGTGACTGATAAATGATTATGGTGTTATATCTAAAAGTAATACAGATATAATGCTAGACCTATCTTTCACTATGTATTGAGAAAATAGTCTAAACTTGAATCCGATTTATACTTTCCCATATATTAGTAAACAATATATAGTTGAAAGATAAAAATATATTAGTAAACAATATATTAGTTCTATAAATTATTACTAGAAACATGAAGGAAAAAACAAAACCAGGGAACAAGAGTACAGGCATCAATCTGCTTACCGAGATAGCATCAGCAATTTTAATTGTAGCTTGAGTGTCCTCTCTAATCTTCTGGATACGATGTCCCGCTCTTCCGATCACTTTCCCAATCTGCCGCGAGGGTACAACAATGCGGTATATCACATCGTGAGATGCCTTCACACGCCGCTTTGCTTCTGGAAAATCTGTCGAGGTCCCGGCCTCTACAGCTTCTCCATAGTCCACCCCACGGGGCCTCTTGAGAGTGCTCACTGTAGAGGCTGTGGTTGAAGCAGCAGCAGTAGTGGCGAGATCCGAGTTATCGGACACAACAGTAGGCTTAGCCAGAACTTGCTCTGTACCTGATTCAAGCGGAGCATTAGGGGATGGAGACAGAGCTTGGTTTCTTCTCCGATGCAGGTTTGGGTTCTGAGGTGTCTGAGCTTGCGACATCGTTGTTGGAAGTGGTGACAATGAGCAACACGAAAGGTAGCAGCTGTGGGAACAATTCATTCAAAAAAGTTTACTATAACACCCTCCATACTCCCTATAAGACACAAATTGCAACATATTGTTAACTAATATCTCATCAGTGCAGTCCAATGAATTCACTTTATGTAGTGTTATAATATCTTGTAAATTTGCAGTCCATTGTTTTCTATACAACCATATTCTTACTTTTACGATTAAAAGTCGATAAAATTTATAAATTTCTTTACAATAAGAAAAGAAAAGGTAGTACATCATTTAACAACAGAAAAACAAGAAAAGAAAATATATTATGCAATGCACATTGTGTGATATAAATATTAGATATAGACTAAAAAATAATATTCTAGATAAGCTACATACATAACTTGCCACTGAATGCTTGGAACTGCTACTTAGAATAAAAGTAATTACTGATCTTGATCTTAAAACTCCCTAAACTTCTTCATTTTGTAGATAATGTTAAGCTTTCCGTGGATCAAGAATCGCTCATTATTATGTCTTCAGAATTGACATTTCTGTTTCGAAATCCTACTAAGTTACTTCTAACACAAAAAAGCCAATCTCCTGTCGTACATGATATGCACTCCATTCAATTACCAATTAAAACCATGACTGGAAAATTCAAATGAACAGCGAAATCAGAGTCGAGGATTACCTCACAGTTTATAAATTCAGAACCATTACAGACGGCAAGTAGAAAGCTGAACCAGCTATTACCGCACGATCCCTCCCTCCGTTTCTTGATTTTAGCGCGCAGGTGCCTCGAATTAGGGTTGGTTGGGGAGAAGAAGATGGCGGCGGATAACGGCTCGCTTGAGGGCGGCGGTAGACGAGCAGAGGTTGTTGTGGCGGAGCAGATAATAGGGGCCGGCGCCGGACGAAAGGGGTTGATATTTTGGGAAATTAAGTTAGATTGGTATCATATCATTCACTTGTTAAATACATTTTGTTACATTTGTGGTTTAAAAATTTAGTTTTATTGAACACTATTGCTATCTTTTTTTTTTTGGGCAATTACTAATTAATCTTTTAAATCGGTAACTTTACGCTTTAATAATATTTGAAGATTTGAAGTTGAGATATAAATTCATAGTATTATTATATTAAGATGCATAGTTAGTTATCATTTTTCAGAAAATACGAGTGCGATAGGAGCATCCGTCCGACAAAAATGATCACTCTAAGATCATTTCATAACTATTGAGAGCAACTCATTTAGTATCTATTATTCGATTGATCAATTATTTATATTTCGGACTTGCTCCTAAAAATTGGTTGTCATGGGGTTGGGGTACTGGCCTTAGCGATTGAGTTTGCTGGGAGGGCTCTTTTTTGCTTTTGCCCCAAAAAAAAAAATCGTCTTTGATAAAATAAATGCAAAACTTCTGTTATTTGTTTCAAAAAAGACAGATTGGAAGATTTAAGCTGCGTAGCAATACCCGCAAAAAGCAAATGACTATTCGCTCTTTGAGATGGGCATTTTGTACTCAAATCCGAATGGGGAAATGAAAATTATTCATCGTACTAAAATATAGTGGATCTGGTTCACTACTAATGAAAAGTCAGAGCAGAAATGAAGGAACCAAGACAATAATTATTACTACTAATAATAAGAAAGAGTTAAATATTGTTCAACTGGGCTTGGTGAATAGTCAAATGATTTGACACTTCTGCCAGATGGAGATAGTCGAGAGAGTTTTGAAAATTCCATCAATCCACACGTGACGTGCAGTTGTGTATCATAGTCGGTGGCTAAATATGGATAAGAGGGCATATAATGCATAAGATGATATACAACAACGGTTAAAAGCCTAACATGGTTAAGAGATTATTCATATTTTTAATTTGCAATTTTCACTTTTTACATTTGTATTTTTATATGACGTTTAATTTGAATGATATAATAGATTAATAAAAATAATCTAAAACTTATCTGATGTTTACCTCTTAACGTATACATGATAGATTGATTAATTTTAAAATAATTTAACAATCTCATCATTTAAATACTTAATCACCTATGTTAACAATTTAAATCATCGTTCAAAATAAACGTCACCTTATGGATTTGGGCTGCCTTTCCGATTGATTGTTTTATTTACAAGTGATGTAGATTGTTTGGGCCCCAAATACTTATGGGCCGTAGTTTCATTTTGGGCCACAAAATAAGAAAATAAATACTACAATTTTGGGCCGTGGTTTTATTTTTTGGGCCGTGTTTTAATTTGGGTCACAAAAAATAAATTAAAATTAAAAATTAGGACCAACCTATATTCGTGGCATATAAGAAGATGTATACAATAAGAGGGAATATGTTTTATACGTCAAAAGTTAAATTAAGAAGGCCATATTAATAAAACCATAGTACTATCATACAACCTCGAAAAGAGAAGATATGCAAAGCATCATTTCTAGTTTTAACTTTCACTTTTTGTCTTGAGACCAAATGATTAGTCTAAGTATAAAGTGTTGATAATGAAATCTCTATTCTCTATCTCAGCTCCATTGCTATCACTTTACTTTCAAATCTTACAATTCCCATGCAAAAAATAATGATGTGTGTAATTTAACTCATCCAACAAAAAATTGATTATTGAACAATGAGTTTCTTGAAAATTTGGGGTTCATCTTTTGCATGAAAGATCATTCTCACATGGTAAATTAAATAAGTAATAAATAAAAGCAGGTTTCGTCGTTTCTCTTTCACATTTCATTAGTCAATAAATTGGAATTAATTAGTGATGTTTGACTGCTAATTTTAGTACCAAAAGAAGAGAAAGTAGTGCCCTTTTTGCACAAATATGGAGACGAAGACAAATGCGCCTTTACTCAAACTGTGCTCCACTAATTATATTAAGTTTACAATTAAAAACCCTTTAATTCTTCCTTAATGAATATTAATTGTGCATTTAGCCTCTTATCGGGAAAAGGCAACAGCCGTACGAATAGCTTTTCCTAAAGCAGAGAAAATTATACTAGTACTATATGTATATTTTTTATTATTATAAAATACAAGACATTCACAATTTTTTTGTGTTTTATCTGTTCTAAGAGTTAATAGTTTATACATTTGGATCATAAAGATTTTACTTTTACTTACATAAAATAAAAAACTAAAAATGGTGTTATAGGTCATCAAAATATTAAAAGAAGGTGGCATATTTATATGCTCATAACGACTTAGTTTGTTTGTATCCAACAATAATTAATTAATTAATTAATTAGCAATCTTAATTAATGCATTAAGAAATGAAATAAAAATTAGCAGCAGTTTCCATAACCGCTCCTCCATTATTACACTATTGAGTTCTCTGCTCATTCCTCCCACTCTCTCCACCACTCCTCTGACCTCTCTCTCTCTCTCTTACTCTCGGCATTAACAATGTCGGCGGCAGCAGCGGCAGCGCAGAAACTAAAACCAAACCCTACCACAGCTATCTTGTTCTTCTTCCTCCTCCACTACGCCGCCGCGTCGGAGCATCCCGATGCGGAGCCTCTCCTCAGCTTCAAATCCAGCGCCGACCCTAATAATACCGTTCTAAGCTCATGGGACTCATCCTCAGACCCATGCACCTCATGGGTCGGAGTCTCCTGCATCCACAACCGGGTCGCCCGTTTAGTCCTCGAAAACCGCAACCTTCGAAACTCCTTCCCTCCCTCCCTCGCCTCACTAACCCAGCTGCGGGTGCTCAGTCTCAAGCAAAATGGGTTTTCGGGTCAAATTCCGGATCTTTCCAACCTCACTAACCTCAAACTCCTCTTCATCTCCCACAACCATTTTTCCGGAGAGTTCCCTGCCTCATTGCCCTCGCTCTCGAAGCTCTACCGCCTCGATCTGTCGTATAACAATTTCTCCGGCGGTATACCTCCGGCTGTGAACCGCCTCACGCATCTGCTGACTTTGCGGCTCGAGCACAACTCCTTCGCCGGCTCCATCTCCGGCTTGAACTTGCCGAACTTGCAGGATTTTAACGTTTCGGGGAACGGGCTCACGGGGGACGTTTCGGGCTCGTTTTCGGGCTTCCCCGCATCGTCGTTTTGGAACAATCCGGGTTTGTGCGGGCCTCCGCTGGAGAAATGTAGCTTGCCTTCGAGTAACCCTACTCAGCCCGGTGGAGCAATGGCATCGCCGGTGATCCCGAAGACGACTGTCGCCTCCTCTCCGACGGCATTGCCGGCAGAGACAAACCCGCCGCCCAAAACACACAGCTCCCACCGGAGTAAAATCAGCTCGCTTGCCATAATTGGTATCATAATAGGAGATGTTCTGGTTCTAGGTCTAGTTTCTCTGCTTCTGTATTGCTATTTCTGGAGGAACTACTCCAGCATGTTAACATCGGAGAAGAGCAGTGTGCAAGCGGAGAAAATAGTGTATTCCTCGAGCCCGTACCCAAACCCGGCCCAATCCGGGTACGAAAGGGGGAAAATGGTGTTCTTCGACGGCGAGAGGAGGTTTGAACTCGAGGATTTGCTGAGGGCTTCGGCTGAAATGCTGGGGAAAGGCGGTTTTGGGACTGCATATAAGGCGATTTTGGATGATGGAAATGTGGTAGCGGTGAAGAGATTGAAAGATTTGAATGTGACCGGGAAAAGGGAGTTTGAGCAGCAAATGGAGGTGTTGGGGCGGCTCCGCCACCCCAATTTGGTTGGATTAAAGGCTTACTATTTCGCTAGGGATGAGAAGTTGCTGGTTCATGATTACATGCCTAATGGCAACTTGTTTTGGCTGCTCCATGGTAATAAATTTCACTTCTTTTTTACTATGATTTTAGGTGTGTTGGATTATGTTCAAGAAAATGGCATGTCATGTCACATGGCGCTCTGCTTGTCTTTGTTTTGTTGTTTCTTGTCTTGCAGTTCGTTCTTTATTTTATCGTAGATGTTCAAAGATTATGTTTCTTGTTTAGATTAATATTGTAGTGAGAAAGTCCAATTTGGTGGTTGAAGTTGAAGAAATTGGCCCCATAATGTATGAAGTAGTGGGATATAATATAACTTGGTTGAAAGATGTAGGACATTGAAAATAGAGGGATGTAGATATGTCATTATTTAGTTTGCACGTGATATTGAAAGGCCATTTTCTCTGCTTTGACTGTAATAGTTTGTTTCTTAGCTAGCTATGCTTTGTTCTTGCTGCTCGAGGCTCATCTCTGTTTGCTGTTAGCTTGAACCATGGATTCAGATTTCTTGCTGTCAATGTCTAATCCAGCTTGCTAGTTTTGGGTTTTGGATCTTGAATTCATGTCATCTTTGTTTAGGTTCTTGAAAGTGATGGTGAAACATAGATTTGGGATCTTATGTAGGAACTCTGTTGATAATAACATAACATAATTGCTTTAGGACCACTGCTTACAATGGAGCCAAAAACGCAACTACCAAGCTGCACTGATTACATATTACCTGCCTAATTTGAGAGTACACTGCATTTTTCCAGGAAACAGAGGGCCCGGGCGAACTCCGTTGGACTGGACAACGAGGCTGAAGCTCGCCTCAGGAGCAGCTAGAGGCCTAGCATTCATTCACACCTCATGCACGCCTCTTAAGCTCGTGCACGGCAACATCAAGTCCACAAACGTCCTCATCGACAAGCTAGGCAACGCCAAACTATCTGATTACGGCCTCTCCGTCTTTGCATCTCCCTCATCTGCCCCTAAATCCAACGGGTATCGTGCCCCTGAGGCAGCTCTGGATGGCCGAAAACTGACTCAAAAATCCGATATCTACTCATTCGGCGTCCTGCTTCTGGAGCTTCTAACTGGAAAATGCCCATCAATAGTCGATAGCAACGGGCCCGGAATCGGGTACAGTGGCGTCATTGATCTCCCGAGGTGGGTGCAGTCTGTGGTGCGAGAGGAGTGGACGGCGGAGGTGTTTGATTTGGAGCTCATGAGGTATAAGGATATCGAAGAGGAGATGGTGGGGCTGCTGCAGATAGCGATGGCGTGCACACAGGGTGCGCCGGATCAAAGGCCGAAGATCAGGTACGTGGTGAAGATGATTGAGGAGTTGAGAGGAGTCGAAGTGTCCCCGTCCCATGAAGTCCCCGAGTCGGTGTCAGAGTCGCCGGCATCCGTTTCCGAGGATACCGGAAGAGCTAGTGAATGATCGAGCAGGATCCAACTCCGGATATGGTTTAATGCTAGTGACTCGATAGTTTCTATTCGTTCAACTTCTGTATATTGAGTATTTCTTTAGTAGGTTTCTGATGTTTGAGTTGGCTGCCCTCTGCTCCAAAACTTTGTCGTTTGGGTTATTAAATTATCGAATTTATCATCTCAACATTGAATTTTAATTTTCTTTAAGAAACAACCGAGTGAATTACAAAAGTTTGAATTAATTACAAAATTTATTTTGCTTAATATAAATATGAATATAATTTTGAACACAAATTGGGGAAATAGAAAGGAGACGCTTTTCTATATAGTTAGAGAAGTCGCTAGTTCTAAAATACCCCATAAACACGCTATATTATGGAGTATTTTCTTTTATCTCTCTCCTTATTTGGGAAAACAAAATGAGTAACAACAATACAAGATTCAAAAAATTTAAGGACCGAGTCCTAGTAATTTTGGAGCAATCCTAAGTAGAGGCTGCAAAGTATTAGGATGGAACTTTCTAGCAAAAAGGTGGCAAACCGAGCTGATCTCCCCGTTGTAGGTACAGTTGAATCCGAACCGGACCCGATTCAGAAACCTTTCCGTAACATCATTTGCCTTAAACGTAACCGGATGCGAACCGCCTCCGGACCAATCGGTCCAAGTAACTGTCTGATTCGAAGTCAAGTTCGGACAAACTTTAATTACCAAAGTTGGAAAATAATGCTCGTCCATGTAACATGGTGGCACACAATAGTTTCTAAAGATAGGATAGTATGTGACATCTGATACTATGGCTAGGGCAAGTTCCCTATTGGCCTCGAACCATTGGGATCCTTTGCGCCAATCAGATAACGTAATCGTGGGGCCCATCCTCCGGTTGTACCGTCCCCGGCCTATCGGCCGGGGGTCATCGAAGGTGCTAAGGAAGCTTTTGTCGGAGTTGACGAGGTAGTTGTAGATTGTGGAGAAATTGAATAGAGGTATGCAAGATTCGGACAATAGAACGAATCTTTCGTTCGCGAAGTTGAGAAGCGCGTTTGCTAAAAGGCGCCTCTCGGCATCAATCATACTTGATCTTCCCCACTGGACCAACTGTGGAGTAAAATATGAGGGAAGGTAAAATGTTGAGAAACATTCAGTTCTAAAAGTGAAAAATAGTTTCTTTTACCTTACTTGGTATTCTACGACTGTAGAACACCGATGACTTGGGCGGTTCGTAGACGAGTTCCGGCGATGTATGTAAGTAGATTGAAAAGAGCCCTTCGTTTCCTTTGAAGAACATCTCCCAAAGAGGCGCCAACGGCAATCTTCCTCTAGTCAAGAACATGAATGCGATTTTTGGAGTTCGGTTGAAAGGTGGTTCGACGATACGAGGGGCCATGGAGGCCCGCCACATGAGCTCGTCATCATTCATCGAGTGCGAAAGCTCTCTGGGCGAAACCCACTCCTGAAACGTGTGCGAGTGATTGCACGAATGCATGCATGGATCATGTGGAGACGCGGATGCATACAAGAGGGGAGGAAATGCATTGAGGGACGAGACAGAGAGATCTTCGTAGAGAACGAATCGTTTGAAGTGGTCGTTGATGATCAATCCCAAGATCAGGACAATGAATGTAACTGATAAACATAAGATTATAGTAGTGGCAACTTGGAATTTGCCATCTCTGATCTCTCTCCGGATGCGTGTGGAGAGTTCGTCCCGAAGCATGCTGTCTACGTGCTTCGTTGATTCCGAGGGTAATGAATCCTAAGGAATGTGTTTCGAGTGCGTCGAGAAGAATCAGGATTATTTGGAGATTGAGATAGAAGATTCCAAGTGCAAGAATGGAAGCCCTTTAATGACCTAACCTCACATGGGAAGTATTAGCGTGAACAAGAATGGTGTGTAAAAAAGGTAATGCATATTCACAGCCAAATCAGTTCAGAGGGAAATGGGAAGAGCTTTGCTTTCTCACGTGCTATGACGTTGAAGAAAGCATGGCTTAGCTGAATTTTGGAAAGAGCAACGGGCCGGGCCATTCCAAACTTCAAAGTGCCCATTTGGCCCTAAAACATGCCTTTGGCCGTCGGGAAGGCCTCAAGAATCTCGAATTTTAATCGGCCCGAAAACATTCCTTTTTTACCGTTGGGACGGCCTCAAGAATATCGATTTTCAGCGAGCAGAGAATTGAAACATTTACCATTTTGTAAAATGTATGCATGAAATTACATGTAGAAACATATGAATCAAGATTCTTGTATTGATACAAGCAAGTTAGCTGAACCTTTTCGTACCTATTCTTCTGCAGATTAGGCGGCATCGTTGCTTATTGGAACTAAATCTCTCTTGAACGGAGGTAAAGAACAGCAAAAGAAGCTGCTGCAGCTGCTCCCATAACTTTAACTATTTGTAGACGACGGCGATCCTTTATGGATATCAAGCTGCATAAGAACTCCCACATCCACCGCGAAAAGAAATTCACCTTGCAAGATGATTGAAATCTCTGCATTGAGAATTCCTGAAAGAAGAAGAGCTTCATGTCACGCACACATAGACGGGGGCTGTTTCAAGGGGAGGTGATAAAACTCAGACACCAGTGAGCAATATCAATATTAGAATCTTGATTTTTTGTAATGAAGTTTCCCAACCTAAGATAGTACAAAGTTGGCGAGGTCTTAAAGGAGCAGCGCTATTCTTGTGCTCGTGTTTTACCCATACTTGATGTAAATTCAGCTATACTGCCTCTGTAATATTCTAGAGAGAACTCCTGCATATTTCAGAGGAAAGTATTGATTCTAATTAAGTAAGCAAGCAAGCTTTAGTGGAAGGCTGCTTCAAATTGATGCCTAATATGCACATTTCGCGAACATGCATGTATAGCTTGAGTAGCATGATTTTTTTCCAACTAAGGGGAATATGGAGATTTGTCGAATCTTATAAATCGAATATAGAATTCTTCGTCACTTCTTTCAGAAAATCTCTCCAATTATAGGCTATTATTTTCAGATGAAGAAAAGTAGATTTTCTACTTCAGAAGATGTGAGAGATTTAGTAGATGCAGTTTATGTTTCGAACAGTAAAAGGGCTATAAATAATAATAGAAAAGTTAAAGAGGAAGTTATTCTTTCTGTTACCTCGGGTAATTTATTTAAGAGGGCTAGATGATCGACGTGGAGTCTGACATTTGATGCGGCATGGAGCCATAGACTGCGATCAACTTCAGTATATGTATGTTTTACAATGTTGAACAATGTTTTCGCTCCGTCTTCTATAGACTTTAAGATGGTGGATTCTCTAAGTCTGCGGTTTCTGAAATTTTATAACACGACACGGTGAATTGACAAATGTACGAAGGCTCAATTTTCATTCTATGGAGTTATGTATTGTTGGGATTCTTACTTGAGATACCCACAGAGCATGTGCTTCGGCCACATGTTAAGTCTACCGTGCATCGGTATTAATACATGTGGGGACAAATCCATAAACTTGTATGTCGTGTTAAAGTATTCCTAACAAATGAACATGAAAATCAATAAGATCTCCAACAAATAAGAATGATAATCAAAATAAACTTGCAAGGAAATCATAGATTTATTTGTATGCACGGGGCATGATGGTCGATGGAAAAAGATACCAGGTATTCAAATATGCATCGACTTGCATAAGATGATGGCCGCCACAGCCAAGTTGAAAGACGGAGTTTAATGAACTCGCGCAATTGAAATTTCAAAAATGAATTCAAAATCCTTTTGCCAAAGTTTATTTCCTTCTGCATGATTTTAATGGACATAAATAGTAGAGAATGATACTCGTAGAAAACTCACACTCATATTTCCACCAGCCGTGATATCCAAGAGTGCGCTTCCTTGGCTGAAATAACACAGGTTTCATGAGTGCAAAACAACACAGAATGATAGAGCTAAAAGAAATAGACAATGAATGAACATCATTTCAAGAAAATATCTTGATACTGTCATCATCAGTAATGATTCATGATGCCAAATTTTATAATCTCTTTCTGTATTTATCTGTATAATATGCGGTTCATAATATCCATATCAAATTCTTTTATCTGATAAAACTTACCCTACACAATGATCCCCAACTATCAATGAGTTAGTAGCAACATGAAGTAATGCCACATGGCCGTCTGTATGCCCCTGGACATTGCCATGAAAAGAAAACAACCGTCACTAAATTCAAGCGAAACATGAAGGATAGTTATAACAGACACCCAAAACGGAATAGCTGTTTAACACAGAAGAAATAATGAAACTGGAATATGAATGAAGGCCCTGCAGGAATGAGGAGTCATCTCACATTGATTTTGAGTTACATTTTTCACTTTATAAGACCTCATAAAGTTAGTATGTTGACTGTTATAAGATTAGAAACTTGAATGTTTTTGAAGTAGAAGTAAATTTGGAATGTCGAGAAAAATAAAGTTAGTTCGACATGTTATAAGTCTAATGATGAAAATTTGCGGTTCTAAATGCGATAATAATAGAGTGTTATAGAGGTCAAGCAGAATAGTGATGCTCTATACTGCATTTGGTCCAGGCAAGATGAATAGAATAGATAAGCATGTTGTACTCAGTTCACCAATTAGAAAGTTTTTTTATATAGAAAAAGGCACATGTGTAATTCATACCAGAGCTGGTATAAATCTCAACCGTTGGCCTCCTATAAAGATTTCTTCAGAACCCATCACTGGAATATGTCCCAGAGACCAATCACCTACATAGAAAACATTGCTGATACCTTAGCAGAATAATAATTTTCTTTTCATGAGTCTAATAACCACATTTTTGTCAAGTCTTTCAGCCGCAACACTCACTCATGAATCAAAGGATATAATTTAGGACTTTCTGAGTAAAATGAGTATGTGCCTGAACACAGACCAATAAAAGCATCACACCTTTCCCAATTCGTCTAGCAGTGTTCTCATGGGCCAGCAGAATAGCATTAGGATTGGACTTTTGGACAACCGAGAGACCTGTGAGAACATCAGGGATAATAATTTGTTGCATAGGGAATTTAGGAATATAAAAAAAATATAAAGATACCATAAGACAAATATCTACAGTAAACAAAACAGGCCATGGTGACAGCATAAGATAAATATTTAGTCTTCATGTTTTCCGACTAATTACAACTATTACATTTTTCTTTTCTTTCTAAGAGAAAACACTGCTGCTAGTTAAACAGCTGGACTGAGCCAAAAATAGTAATGAAGAACACAAGAAAAGAAAAAAAAATCTTAGGCACAAATCATGTTGTAAAAAATGCTTACCATCCACATGATCATGATGGTGGTGGGTGACAAACACAAGCAACTTTCGCGGAAGTGCACTAACAATTTGTTCCAACTGATAGTGCAAAGTAGATCATGTTATAATGGCATAAAAAACTAAAAGCCCAAGAAAAGAGGTCATGTTATTTTCAATAGTAGAGTCCATGATGGTGTTTAGTTCAAATATATATTCAAAATACAAGATCCAGTAAAAAAGGAAAGCATGTGCAGATATGAGTTATAACTTGTGAGAGAGCCAATTTCATAACCTTATCTAGGATTTCTCTTGTGTAACTTTAGACTTCTTTTATTTATTTTAATTTTTTGTATCCTGCAAAAAACAACATACCTCTTTGTGCATACCAGAGCTGCATCCAGGATCTACAATGAGAGCATCTCCACTTGCAAGAAAACTATCACTGCTAAAGTCACTGGAGTTTGTATTAGGCGCAAAGACAATCAAATTTGTAGTATGATAAGGCTTTGCTGTTCTGCTTTTCATGGGCAAGAGCTTAACGCCCGGGGGATATTCCTGCCAAATGAGAAAGAAACTGAAACTCTTGACTAAAGCACAGTGCTCTCTTTCAAGCTTTGATATATAAATTAAATAGGAGAATGCAGATCTCTATGTACGAATAATATACAGCTCGGAGAAAATAATGGTAAATCTATGAGTTTTATATGGTTCATAGATTTTCCACAGTACATGTTATTATTCGAAGATCTAGCAGCCTTACTTGTAATTAGCAGCCATGCTTATCGGTCTCATAATGTGCAATGCACAATATAATAAATGATAAGATCAAAGTTTACTTGAACAATATATAACAGCCAATATGCAATTCAGAAGTTACAAAACAGAATAGAATAAAAGTTCTTATGGGATCGAGTTCCAAATAAAGGCAGAAAATTAGGTAAAAAGTGAATTCGTAAATATGGGGGATTAAGGTCATCAACAAAATCTCATGAGATCCAGCTGCGAAATGGAGAACAGACCTGACATCTCAATGTGGAAGGAATATGCAAGTTTGCACTTTGAAGCGAATCATTCAGAAGACCGACAACAACCAATGGCCCTATACGCTCATTATTAGGTTTCACTTCCAGAAGCAAATCTGCACAACTTTTGGTGCTCATCCACTTTGAACAATCTGTATGCAGAATAAATTAAGTATAAGACTCATTTAGACAAGCCACTATAAGTTAAATACTTTTTCTATACAACCATAACTGAAGTTGCAGTTAGCTAATACATTGCTTTCTTTTAAGAGAAACTATTCATCTGTATACATGCCCAATAGAAAGCTAACGAAATTCAAACAGAAGGCAACCTGATACTGGATAATTCAATTCCTCCATAACCATAACTCCCCTTATACACCAGTCACCAGCTAATGAATATATAGACTAAGAGAAAAAATAAGAGTAACAAACCTCCTAATTTCCAATCATAGATTTCCAATTTTCCGACAACATACAGAGTCTTAAATGGAGGGCCTGGCCCAAATTCAGGCTCCTCTACGACTTTCAAGAAGTTCCACTTTATATTTGCGGTCTTCTCATATTCAACTTGTTTGAGAACCTACATGAAAACCATTTGGATTGCAACTTAAAAGCCCGAAACTGCAAATTTATTCATGAACTCCAGTTTTTCAGAAAGTATAATGAAACTTAAATACATTTAGTATCTTATCTACAATGAAAGGGTACGTATCTAATCATAATTAGGAGTGCAAGAACTAAGGAAAACAGTACCAGTCCTTCATTTCTCTATTATTAAAAGTAGTGTGAAACTATCCAAAAAAATATTAAGAAGAACCATCTAACTTACTAACTGAGCAAATCCATGAATAAATTTGACAACTTTTCTGCTAAATCCTGATTATCCAGCTAATAACTAAGTGTTAACATCTTGTACTCCACAATCTATTTCTCATCACAATAAGTTCCAATTCAAATTCAAAACTTCTTTACCCAGACACAGTTATTAAATACCAACAACCCACATTGTTAGAACTCAAAAAGAAAAGGAGCAAACTGCAAGTCTGCATGGTGATGCAAGGACTACCTGATCAACAGCGGAATCAACATCGAACTGACTAAAAAATTCCACCAACGCATTGTCTTCGACTTCAAACTGAACTTGACTAGTAGTCAACGGGCGATCAAGAAGTGATAACTGAGCAGATGGCAAATCCCAAAGAGCGGAATCTTGATAAGAATCATACTCAGGATCGTTGAATTTGAGAGGTGGGCCTTGCTTCGTGAGCATAAATTCGGCGTCGTTCAATGGATTCTTGATGATCACTGCCAAATTCACTCTCTGCGCAGCCATATCCGTGCTTGGTTGAGGATGCAAGAGAGAAGAAACTCTGCTAATTCCAGCTGATTCGAGTACTTGAAAGGGGTTAGTTAAACGTCTCTATCGGAGATTATGAATATTATTGAAAATATTAATAATTCTCAATATATTAATATTTTCTTTTTATATTTATATTATTCATTTTTATAAGTTTGTATTGGATTAATTATCTCATTTTTATTGTACTTCAAATATATTCATAAATGGCATATTTTTTCTAAAAGAATATAAATGCTAGTATTATAGAATAATAACCTTCTATAGTGTGTATGAAAGGTGGAGATTTAATTAGGAACAGTGTTAAGTTAAGACCACCAACTTTCTTAAGCAGTTAATTAAGTGTAATTAAATGTGTGTAAATAATTGATTGTAATAATTTAATCCTTCATAAAAGCTAAGTACGTACTGATTCGAACTGCTATGAATATTTTATCTTTAGGTAGTTAAGTGTCATTAAATGTGTGTAAATAAAGGCTAACTACGGCGGAAATAACTATGAAAGAAAATCAATTAAATGTAAATTTTTCATATTTTAAATTTACTAAAATATATTTTACGAGCTTTGGGCTTATTTTAGTGAGGAAAAACATTTGCTTAAATTTAATGGGCCTTCTCGTTGATGGGCTTGTGTTCGGTCTAATTGGAAAGGTCCAGCCCAGATTCCACTTAATTTTGGTTACTAGTAATGACCCACCTCAAATACCCGCTGCGAACATAATTTAACGTATCCGCAATTGATATAACATGTTATCTAGATAAATAATAAATTCTTATTAATCTTCATTTTCGATTAGAGTTTATTGAATTATTTATTTTGTTTACATAATAAAATAATAACAAAATAAAAATTATAATTATTCATATGCCTATGTGACATTGTTACATCGGTTGCGGACATGTTAAGTTCTGCTTGACAATAGCTAGGGGAGATATCCTAACTAGGAGTAGTATTTTATTTATTGGATAACAAATTATGGTAGCTATTGATATTGCTCAATCAACTGAATTTATTAATAAGAAACTACACTATTCATATATAAAAAAACACAGAAAAAAGTATTATGGGGAAAGGACCAAATCCTTATTGTAAATGGTGAGTAGTCACATACTCTAACATTGTAATATAAATTATGAAATATTGCATATACATGCATGATGATATAAAATAAGTATTTTAATTAATTATAAATTGAATATAATAACTGGGGTAGGATATTCTTAGCAACATATGATGCATGCTGATATGTTCGACACAAATAAAAAAAAAAAAGGAAGTAATTATTCCACTAAATAAATGCAAAAAATTGCAATCACAAAAATATCAGCTGCTTTACTTGTGATATAAAAAAAAGAAAAAAAAAACCTGATTTGACTGGTAAATAATTCAAAAGTGGTGAATGAGTCCATATAGATCATATATATTATGATTTCCTAGTGGATTCCCTTAAGTCTTTTCATATCATCTTGATAAAATTTGACATAATTTATGTCTACTATATAGTTATTTTATATATGTGTGTGAATTATGATAAATTTTTGTTTGTGTGAAAATATGAAAAGATGTGAGTTGATGCAGTTGTGTCCACCATTTTATTGTGCATGTGCATGCAGTAAAAGGTAAACACAAAGTAGCCATTACACTTGTGAAGTTTGCAGTAGCCTCATCACATAGCTTGGTGTCATGTGATTCATATTTGCACTAGGAAATCCTTTTTTATTATTCTTTATTTTTATTAATTTTTTATATTTATTCATACGCACATGCAGTGGCAGAAGCAGCGAGGTAGAGTGTAGGGCCGGTTCTGATATTTCAGGGGTATTAGGCAAAAAAGAAGAGATTTCAAAAAAATAGCAACTAGCTATGAGCAATCAAGCTAAAACACAACTAAAGAAGCAGAACACTAGTTAGGAGTTATGACAAAAAAAATGTCACAAATGAGCTTATTTCGATAGTTAGTCCACGGGATTCATGACATTTAATTGGCTCATTCAATTAAAGATTTGTCTTTTGGACTGGAAATGTGTTCCACCTCAAAATCCAACGAAAAGTATACTCTTATTACTTGTTTGAGTCGTTCATCAAAAGTGTATTTTTTTTTTTTTCAAAAATATGTTCCCACAAAACATTTAATGTTTCAAACCTCACAAAACATACTTTATAGTTTTTTTTTTAAATCGTGCCGACTCCTTCACACCACACTTTTCATGGACTTAGAGAGTAGATTATTTTCTCATATTGTTTGTTTGGATAAATACAGTCGAGATTAGTCATGACTTGTTAAGCTTGACTTACCTTTTATAACAAAAACAGTGTAACGTTTCGTATTTTTCTCAATCATAAAATTAATTTTTTAAATCTCGTGAACAAAATATTTGACCTTCAAAAATAACAATTGATTTTTAAATAACAAATAACGGGACTTTAAAATCAAATCACCACGAATATGTTTAGTGAAAAAATAAAATAAAATACAAGTAAAAATAAAAAGGGTGTCATACTGCTGCCACCACGCCACTGCCCGACTCCTTAGCCTGAAAAATATAATATAATAAGGGGTGATTATATCCACATACTCAGTGAGGAACACGTAACAACCAATATTTAAACGACACATAACATGATCATGCAAATGCCCGTAGAATGTATAATGTATTGGGATCCTTTCGAATCCCGAACCCTTTACAATAGTCTGGATCGTTACAATAGTCTCGACTAATCTCAAGTCAAACCAATCTCAAATATTCATTGACTAATCTAACCTCATATAATGTACTAATAACATAACTAATATCTTTTGTCACTCATAACTCAATGAATTCGATTTTGAAATTAGCACCTTAGTATTGAATCAATATAACTATCTAATGAGTCTCAACAGAAGTTGACCTTTCACCCTACACAATAGCTGCAAACTGTGTATACATATATATTGACTAAAAACATAGTACAAACACAATGAGAGTTCCTCCATTTCTTGATTAATATTTCAATTTGTATGGGTAGTTGGTGGGGCAAATTTCAAGCCACTATAATTTACTCTATTGCACCATTCTTAAGTGCCCTGCTCAATAAACAACATTGCTTTATGTTTAAAACTGAAAAGGGAGAAAATTTAGCACCAAAAAAGTAGGAATTAAAAGATAAGACTAGGACATAACAAGAGGGAATTGAAGTGGTGGGAAGTAACAATTTTTTAATCTCAAGAATGTGGGTTAACCATAAGCATAGCACACGCTCTATTGTATAGTATTGGACAATGGAATTCATACTTGTCCACTTACAAAAGATTGTTCCGTCTGTGCCGATAATAATGATTCGTATTCCTTTTTAAAATGTTCCGCTAATAATGAGTCAATTCATTTTTACATAAAAATCAACACATGACTGTTCATTAATTAGTTTTTGTATGCTACTAAAATGTGTTTTTATTTACAATATTATCTAAGCGACCCAAGCTAGCCGGGACGGAGGGAGTATATAAGTAAGCTAATTGTTTCATATTAATCCTCAAAAAGGTTGAATTTGAGTCTCATGTCCCGAAATTAAATGTTGTGTTTCGCATACAATTAATATTTCACTATCAAATTACTCTCTCAACTAGTGCTTTGATTTAAAAACAATTTTTTTTTGTAATATAGTGGATCCTAATTAATATTTGTCTGCAAATTTAAAATTTAATAAACCTTGAAAACCAATCAAAAATTATAAAAAAGTAATTATATTATATGATCTAAATACTTCGAATGAACTTTTAATATCAATGGAAAATTAAAGTAAATAATAGTAAAATGTAAAAGAAAAAAAATAATCTAAAAAAAAAGTGATAGAGAATTAAAAGTCGAATATTGAATATTAATGACCCATTTTATTTTATTTTCAATATTTAAGAATTGAAGTTAGCCTGTCTGTAGAGGATAATTAATTTAATATTTACTAATTCGATCCATACTCTAATTCTGAAAATTAAGATTTGTGGACATGGCTTCCCACTTACAAAAAATTTGTGGACTCGATTCAAAGCAGAAAAATCCACACACACTTGTCATAAACAAGTGATGCATATCATTACAGACAAATGGTGCCATTAGATTTTATTTTAGACACCTCTTTTGTCTTATATAAAACTTATATCACTCTTTAGAATAACCAAACTTTATAAATATTATTCTCAGTCTACCTTATGAAAAAGCATTTCCTTCGTGAGTGGTGATGCTGCCTTTATTTATTTTTTCTGGATTTGTAAGTAAGAGTTATAATAATATATTAATATTTATTATATAATCATTATCTAGTAGGAAAAATAATAAAAAGAAAAACATTTCGTCTTCTTCATCCATGATCATGATGGATTGATGGGAGTTTTAGTCACAATTTGTTTAAACCAATTAATCTAGAAAGGTAATTTAGATTCGAAAATAAAAAACAATAAATTGTGAAAGGAAAATATAAAGCAAAGATGTATGTGTAAAATATTATGTATAATCAAATATTATATACCTTATCTACACGCCCACAACTAATGGGATAGGCTCAAGTTTTCTTTATTACAATGGGCCAATTATGATTATATTATTAAACTTAAGGGCATCATAGTTTTCACACTATATTTTTGCTTTTTCTATTTCTATTTTCTTTAATTTTATATACAAAATTTTGTCGACCCAAAATAACATAGATGTGAGAGTACCAAAAGAAAAGGAGTGATGGACTTTAAAATCATAACATTTTATCAAATTATAGTTTTAACTATTGAGAAAGATTATCTCTAATTATCAATACTTTGAATTAGTTATAATTTGAATAGCACGAGGACATCTCGTGAATTGTGTGTATCAGTATGTAGTGAATTATGCAGTAATTGTATATTAAATAACGTTGTAGGAAAAATTAGTGCATTACAAATGAAAATATAACATATAATTAGAACTATTACAAATAAATAAAGAAACTATAAAATAGATTAACGGCCGAGTTGATGAAAGCCCTCTTTCCGTAATATAATTTATGTCTCGATAGTGTTAGATCTCAATAAGGTGCAATGTGGCAGCACGAACCTTCGAGCTCTGACGAATTGGAAGAAGGCGATGAGAGAACTTCAATACTAGAAATGCAGAAGGAAATGTATCAAGTGAGATGAATGTGGAGTTTTGCAAGTGTAGTCAAAATGCATGCAGAATGAGTCATATTTATATATGTCAAGTCCACCCCTTACGAGCCTTTAGGAGTTGATGGCACACTTGAAGGCCCATTACTACAGTCGAGCTATTACGAAAGTTACAAAATGAATTTGGACACAGTTCTCCTTCATGCGCCAGTTCAACGAACCTGGACATGACATTTGTTGCAATTCATCCAAAATCCACTAACGTTTGAACTTACATAGTTGAGCTTCGCTCACACAGACTCCGAATAGACCTGAGTTACTTGGCACGAGGCGTGCCACATGACACATAGCGCGATCGGGGCTGGGGCCGAGGCGGGGGAAGGGCGGCAGCAACACTTGTGTGTTCTATCCAACTAACCAATTCATAACATTAATAGAATTTATTGAATATAGATTAACGAATACTTATTAATCAATGTGAGAGTAGTATTAGTGAACGTTTAATTTTTCTTATGGTTAAAACTATAACTACGGGAAAAGTTATGGTTAGGAATTATGATAACATTTGCCACAAAAATAGATGAAATTATCCTCGAATAAAATAAAAGAAATAAATTAGCAGTCGAGCATAATTTAATACTCCTATTAAGAATCTCACCAACTCAAGTATATTACTCTACTTCATTACCCCGTTTTGTGCACACAAGGCGAAAACGGAGTTGACGTGTAACGGCACAACCGTACCGTACGCTAGCCTCGCCTTCGGCGTACGCCCTATAACGCCGTTACCGTCTCCCATTTGCCTCGTCACAGTCTCACATCTTCTCGAAATTACGTCGCATTTTAGAACATATTATATATTAACATAAATATTTTACATTATTTAGGTGATGATAGGAAAGAGAAGTATTATACCATTATTTAATTGATTTGATAGTACTAAATATTTGTTTGACAGCACATGCTTTGGTCTACACACATAATTAAAAGGTATTTGGTGAAACTAATTTGTTTTAAATTATTTTATTAAGCATAAATCATTCTGTAAATTAAATTACAAATGGTCAGCGATCCGTAAAGTGCCAATTTGGCATGATTGATGTTTAAATATTTTTGGAACGTAATAAGATACTTCTGTTACGTTTTCTATTGGTAGATTATATTTGTCCTTTTTTAAACATTTAAATATATTTGTTACGAATATATTCTTTTGTATTTGTAGTAAATAATAATGATACACGAGGGTTATACCCTTTCTTTGGTCCATTAATGTTGTAGTAATATTTATATGTAACATGATTGCTTTGCATTTGACAGGTGGAATATTCTAAAATTCATGCATTGTGCATGACTTCATTAATGTATGAAGTATTAGATATTTTGAAGTATCTAATTTGTGTTGTTCTTTTCACAAGAGGCCTATGAGGTAATTTATGGGGGTAAACGAGTTGAGTCGAAACGAGCCGATTATTAACTTGTTGAAGTTTGAGCTCGGTTCATGAGTGTCAAGTTCGAGCTTGAGTTCAATAAAAAGTTCGATAAACTCGAGCCCGACTCGATTAAGCTCGATTGTTGGTATAATTTGAATTTTATCTCAATGAAGTTCGTTTAAGCTCGTTTTGGCTCTTTTCACAATAGATGATATAAATATAAAATCATAATAGAGATTTGATTAAGCTTGCGAGTCTATTGAGGCGAGTATCATTGAACTCGAACTCGAGTTCGACTCGGTGTTTATCAAGTCGATCCCGATTAGCTCACGATCTGCCTCGACTCTCGACTCACTTCAAGAACTAAGAAGGATTATTTACCTTGACCAACCCATACATATATATACATGAATAATTGCTTTTAACCATTATTTTTTTAACTTGACTTATATAAAATACATATAATTAATTTATTAATAACAAGTACTCCCTCCGTCCATGAAAATGGTTTACGGTTTGATCCGGCACGAATTTTAATACTGTGTTTTGATTTTAATGGGGATATGTAGTGAGTGTAGTTAGGGTCCCACTTCATATATAGTTTTAAATTGGTTGTGAGTAATTAGTGGAGTTTGAGTCTCACTTAAAGTATTGTTTTAAATTGAATTGTGTGTAGTGGATGTAGTAGGTCCACTTGCTATAAAAGGAAAGTTTCAAATGTAAATCATTTTCGTGGACATTCCAAAATGGCAAAACGTAAACCATTTTGATGGACAGAACGAGCATGATTTTTCGTTCCTAATAAAAAAATAATTTCATTTAAGGTGTATAATAATTTTAAACATGATTAATTAAACTTCATTGATTTAAAGTGAGTGTGACACAATTTATTTCAATTTTGAAACAGTTGAAATCATATGACTTCCGCTAATGTACGACATCAGCACTTATCCCACGTACTCAGCCTTTCCCCTCACGTGCCATGCATCGCCACAGCTCATATCACTTCCGCTGACGTGTTCCACCACCGCCACATCACCCTTCTTGAATCTCCCCGCCACGTGTCACACTATAAATTGCCTCCCCCTTTATCCATTTATTTGATTCCTCGCTTCATTTTCTCCTCAGCTAAAATAATTATAGCAAAAATAAAGAGAATTCTATAGAGAGAGAAAGTTCCCGAGGTTGGGAGAAAATTCCTAAACTGAAAACGACCTCTTCCCCTTTCCCTTTGCCTGCCGGTATGGCGACGCCGGGGATACAGAACGGCGGCGTTTCGGTGATGGCGGCCGCGGCTACGGTGGCGCCAGTGGATCAGAACGGCCGCTCGGCGTCCACGCTCAGGATGTCGTCTCCGATTAGGATCTTTTTGTTCTTCCACAAGGCGATTCGAGCGGAGTTGGATGGTCTTCACCGGACCGCCTTGGCACTGGCGACGAATGGAAGTGGCGGCTGCGGAGACATCAAGCAATTGATGGAGAAGTGCCATTTCTTAAGGTCAATTTACAAGCACCATTGCAATGCTGAGGATGAGGTCCGTGCTGATTTTTTTTTGCCGCTTTGGATTTTTGCTGTGTATCTGAATTGGATACTGATTTTGTTGAGATTTTAGTTGGCTGAATTTTCGTGGACCAAAAACATGCCGTACTATGTAATTGGTTGGTATAAGTAGCTATATAAAAGTCTCTGCGTATCTTTTTAATCTTATTGGAGAGAATCCTTCTTATTCAGTTTTACTTGTTTTCTTATTGGAAGCTTTTTGCAGACCAGCTTTAATTGATCATGTTCCTCTCTTTTATGTTTCCAACCTTTTGTTTTAGTAGCTTTAGTTTGTTGGTAACGGTGTGCGCGTTTTATTTGATCTAATGTAGAGCTTATGGCATGATTTCTAGCTCGTAGTACTTGAGAGTTGAGACATCTTAGATTAGGTAAATAATTAAAATTTTGAACAACCTACTAGGCAATAAATCTGTATCTGCTCTTCATCATGCTGATAATATCTAAGTGAGTTAAGTTAATGTTTGATGCTTGTAAGAAAAGGAAGTATTATTAGACTTGTTCAACCCCCTACTTAGAATATCATTGAGGTGCTGTTTAGAAAATAATAATACAAAAACAACAACGTGATATCTCATACCTGATGGTGTCAAAGGCTAGTTATATCCTCCCTGCCTATCATACTGTTAGCTGTTTGGAGTATGCAAGATAACAACTGAAGTCGTTCATATATCAATGACAGGTCATATTTCCTGCGCTTGACATCCGTGTGAAGAATGTGGCACGGACCTATTCCCTCGAGCATGAGGGTGAAAGTGTGCTTTTTGATCAGTTGTTTACATTGTTAGGAAATGATATGGAAAACGAGGAAAGCTACAAAAGAGAGTTGGCCTCTTGTACAGGAGCACTTCAAACATCAATTAGTCAGCACATGTCTAAGGAAGAGGAGCAGGTTTGGCTTTGATCATCCTTGAATGCTTTCTTCCACCAACCCTCTTTTTTCCTGCCTGACGCAGCTAGATTTCCAGTTGTCATGTTATACTTTAGACAATATAGGCTTCTTCATAGAAGGTGCTTCTCCTAGTTTATTTTTGTCCTGCTGGTTTCATGCAATAAAGACAATAAATTGAATTCAGCAGGGCTGATACTGTCATAACATTTATCTCAATCCAAAATGAAGATATCTGTCCCTTGGCTATTATCACATCATCCATAACTAGTTCAAATGATACACCCAATGTAGTAAGTTGAGCCATGTATGGACAATGTGTAAGCTTTAGTTTTGTCCTCGACGTGCATTATCAGCAATAATATAAGAAAGTCGTAGGACATAAATAACAATATCCCCGCATAATACAAAAAATTGAAAGGATAAACATGACCCATTGAAAAGGCACCCTTATTTAAAACTTTGACTGTGTTGTATGGAAATAGGATACTATATTATGAGCTTTGAAGTGACATCTAGGCAAAAGGTCTTTCAATGGAGAAGTATTCATCTTGACTTCCTATATGCTTTCAGAATAAGATTCAGGCAATATTCAATATCTTAATTCGGATTGCATTTCATTTTACAGGTATTCCCCTTGCTTAGTGAAAAGTTCTCATTTGAGGAGCAGGCATCTTTAGTCTGGCAGTTTTTGTGCAGCATTCCTGTAAATATGATGGCAGAATTCTTGCCATGGCTTTCATCATCAGTTTCTCAAGATGAAAGGCAGGATATGCGAAAGTGCTTGCACAGAATTATCCCAGACGAAAGACTGCTTCAACAGGTTAGATAGGTTGATTAGAAACACAAGCATAAATCACTTTCTAGTCCTATTTTTCCAACCTGCCGTCCTGTTATCACAGATTATATTTAACTGGATGGATGGGGTAAAGGTTAGCAACAAGCGTAAACGGTGTGAGGATGATCCAAGACTCTCGGGTAGCTTGGTTTATCTACCTAAGAATGGAGACTGCTCTCATGCATCTTCCTCGACTCCCAAAAGAGATCTTCTGCTATCTGATTGTAATGTTATCAGGTCTTCACCATACCAGCCAGTGGATGATATAGTGCATTGGCATAATGCTATTAGGAAGGAATTGAATGATATAGCTGAAGCAGCTCGAAGTATAAAGGTCACCGGAGATTTTACTGATCTATCTGCTTTCAATAGGAGGCTTCAATTTATAGCTGAAGTCTGCATTTTCCACAGGTATTATTTTTCGCATTTATGTGTCCAAGATAATTCTTTTTTTGGTACTTATCTGGACATTGTTTTTTTTTTTTTGTGTGACCGATGGCTTAAAATCAATTTGCATTTTCTGCAGCATTGCCGAGGATAAAGTTATATTCCCTGCTATAGAAATGTCCTTTGTCGAGGAGCATGCAGAAGAAGAAAGTGAATTTGACAAGTTTCGATACTTAATTGAAAGTATTGAAAGTGCTGGAGCTAATTCATGTGATGAATTTTATTCTGAATTGTGCTCACAAGCTGATCACATAATGGAGACAATAAAGAAGCATTTTTTGAATGAAGAAAAACTGGTATGCAATTCATGCTTGGTTGTTTTTGTTGCCATATCATACTTGTATATAGATGCATTGATGAGGTCTGCTATATTTTGAATACAGCATACTGGTTTGATGCATTCACATGTTAATGATACTTCATTTCAGTGCTTTCTAGATGTCTCATTGAATTAGATTGCAGGTTCTTCCACTTGCGAGGAAGCATTTAAGCCCTGAACGGCAGCGAGAACTTCTTTACCAGAGCTTATGTGTGATGCCGCTCAGATTGATTGAGTGTGTCTTACCATGGTTGGTTGGTTCATTGAGTGAAGAGGAAGCTCGGTGCCTCCTTTCTAACATGCACATGGCAGGTAAACCTTCATTTTCTCCTTTCTTAATCTTTGGAATTTCATTAGTTTCTATTTCTTAGAATTGATGCTTATTATTTCTTCTAAGCGACTGATGTTATTGCAGCTCCAGCATCAGATACTGCTTTAGTTACGTTGTTTTCTGGCTGGGCATGCCAGGGTTATCCTAGGGAAATCTGTTTGTCTTCTAGTGCAATTGGTTGCTGTCCTGTCAAGGAGATTGAAGAATCACAAATGCATTCTTGCAGATCTTGTCGTTACTGTGCCTGTGCCAGCACTTCTAATGCAACTCCTGGACAATCATGTGAGAAGACAATTGACCAGGGAAACTTGGTTTGTTCCGTGGAAAATAATGCTTGTAATGTTTCAAAAACTGAATCTCCAAAAGCTGCTAACCAGTCTTGTTGTGTTCCTGGTCTAGGAGTCAATAGCAACAGTCTAGGAATGGGTTCCCTAGCTGCTGCAAGATCTTTGCGTTCATTATCTTTTGGTCCAAGTGCTCCTTCTCTCAACTCCAGTCTTTTTAATTGGGAAACAGATAATAGTTCCAGCATCAGTGGCCATACATCAAGGCCAATTGACAATATTTTTAAATTTCACAAAGCAATCCGGAAAGATTTGGAATTTCTAGATGCTGAGTCTGGAAAACTAAGTGATTGTAACGAAACTTTCCTGAGACAGTTTACTGGTAGGTTTCGTCTTTTATGGGGTTTATACAGAGCTCATAGTAATGCAGAGGATGACATTGTTTTTCCTGCCTTGGAATCAAAGGAAACTCTTCATAATGTTAGCCATTCTTACACCTTGGACCACAAGCAGGAAGAAAAACTGTTTGAGGATATCTCTTCTGCACTTGCCGAGCTTTCTCAAGTTCATGAGAATTTGAGTGAAAAACCTGCCACTGGAAGTCTAGGTGAAAGTTTTTTGGGTTCTTCAAGTCTTGTTGATTGTTTGAAAAAATACAATGAGCTGGCTACAAAGATTCAGGGCATGTGCAAATCAATTAAAGTAACATTGGATCATCATGTTCTGCGGGAGGAGGTTGAACTTTGGCCGTTGTTTGACAGACATTTTTCATTGGAGGAACAAGATAAGCTTGTTGGCCGAATTATAGGAACAACAGGAGCAGAAGTGCTTCAAACAATGCTACCTTGGGTAACATCTGCTCTTACTCAGGAAGAGCAAAACAAAATGATTGACACATGGAAGAATGCAACTAAGAACACTATGTTCAGTGAATGGCTTGATGAATGGTGGGGAGGAACCCCTGCAACATCTTCACAGACATCGACTTCAGAAAATAGCACCTCACAAGGTACTTGTGGAAACTACTCAGTTATTGTTGCCCTTTAATGTACTAAGTTTAGTAAGATTTGTCACCAATTTGCTAGGCTGGTGCTTCATAAGAATTCTATGTGTACTTTTTCAGAATTTGATGTCCATGAATCTGTTGACCAAAATGATCATACATTTAAGCCTGGGTGGAAAGATATTTTCCGTATGAATCAAAATGAGCTTGAATCAGAAATACGGAAAGTCTCTCGTGATCCAACCCTTGATCCCAGAAGAAAAGCATATCTTATTCAAAACCTAATGACCAGGTGCAGACATCTTACTAATATCCGAATGTTCATTTGGTAGTGATAGTTTTCATATTACCTATATTTTGTGAGGACATTAACTTACTCGGATTAATTTAACTATCTTTTAGTCGGTGGATAGCTTCTCAGCAGAAATTCTCACAGTCAAGAACTAGTAAAGCTGATGATGATAAAGATTTATGTGGACGGACCCCATCCTTTCGTGATGCTGAGAAACAAATCTTCGGATGTGAGCATTACAAAAGAAACTGTAAGCTGCGTGCTACTTGTTGTGGCAAATTGTTTGCGTGCAGGTTCTGCCATGATGAAGTGAGCGACCATTCAATGGACAGGTAACTCCTTAAGCAGAGACTTGTTATTTTACTTGTTTTTTCTACCCGTAAGGAAGTTCTTAATGTTTCGGTATTTCTGCAGGAAAGCAACATCTGAAATGATGTGTATGAATTGCTTACAAGTTCAGCCCGTTGGACCAGTTTGCACAACACCTTCTTGTAATGG
Organism: Leonotis leonurus; assembly: GCA_026898415.1. NCBI lineage: Eukaryota > Viridiplantae > Streptophyta > Magnoliopsida > Lamiales > Lamiaceae > Leonotis > Leonotis leonurus. Next base: position 1,805,866 of record JAPKLX010000036.1, read on the forward strand.
GCTTTCAATGGCAAAATACTACTGCAGCAGCTGCAAGTTCTTCGATGATGAACGGTGAGCTTTCATCAGAGTTATCTTCCTTGTAGTGTGTTATAGGATATAGTTTATACTTAGTAGTTGAAATTCAAAAGACAATATTACTCTACTAACTGTGAATATAGTTTTGTTGAGAATTTATCTCATAGTACGAGTTTGTCTGCAAGTGATTTAAAAGAAGTGTCCACTTGCTCTGGTAACTCAATAAAAGTCGTGGTATATGGTCTATCCTTTATTTGGCATCATATTTTTGGAATTTTCTTTTCAGGGATGTTTACCATTGTCCTTCCTGCAATTTGTGCCGAGTGGGAAAAGGTCTTGGAATAGATTTTTTCCATTGCATGACATGCAATTGTTGCCTTGGAATGATAGTACTGGACCACAAATGCCGGGAAAAGAGTCTTGAAACTAACTGCCCAATATGCTGTGATTTCCTATTCACATCAAGCACATCTGTGAAGGCTCTTCCATGTGGTCATTACATGCATTCTGCTTGTTTCCAGGTCTGTTCCTTCATATGTGTTTCAGCATTTCTCGTTTTGATTTCTATCTTTGACGAATTATTCACGTTAGTGCCTCTACTCATCTCTCTATCTCTCCATACCAGGCATATGCTTGCACACATTACAGCTGTCCTATTTGCAGCAAGTCAATGGGAGACTTGTCGGTAAGGACGAACTTCTTTCCAATTTAAAACAATTTTTGCTTGCGGTATTTGTGAAATTGAGTTGAGATCAAGTCTACATCGTATTTAAGATTCTCCACTGGTTCAAGTTGCAGTTATTTCAGAGCCATCAAGAATCGAACTTTTCTATGCACTCCTATTGCTAAATTTCCACATGTCTGTCCATATCAATGCTTAGGAGTATGTTAGACCACACTGAAGTAGAATTATATGTAGTCATACCATTCCGTCTCTGCAAATGTTCTAGTCTTTCTTTTTCTGGCCGCGATGTCTACACTAATAATCGAGTCTTACTAAGAAACCTCTCCTACCAGGTCTACTTTGGAATGCTCGACGCTTTAATGGCTTCGGAGGTGCTCCCTGAAGAATATAGAGATAGATGTCAGGTGAGTCTCTCTCCCCCCCTCTCTCTGTTTCTGTATCAGTCGTCATGTTTTGCACAATCGATCCGGACTCTTGAGTGTCGGGTGTGCTTGCAGGACATCCTGTGCAATGACTGTGACAGGAAAGGAACTGCACCATTTCATTGGCTGTATCACAAGTGTGGCTCCTGTGGTTCGTACAACACAAGAGTAATCAAGGTTGATCGGGAAATTTGTTCTACTAGCTAACTCTGAGTAAAGAATTCTACATTTCTTCCCATATTTTATCTGTGTATATTTTGGTTGGTGGCACTACGTGGGCTACACTACATATCATGTAAATGGTCTCCCATATTCTCGAACTCGAACAAAATTTTGTTATTTGCTTCTGTTTTCTCGTTCATACACGTGAAATAGATAGAATATCATCCTCCCTTCAGCCCTCTGCTTGATTACATGTCATGATGAGAATAAAAATGGATAGGCACCCACTTCGATTTTCATGGCGGTTGGTTTCTTTTTTGTTGTATAAATATTGGTGTGTTTTGCTTATGTATAATGGTCAATCCTCGTAGAAGCTTCTGCAAATCTCTTCCATCGATATAAGGATTAAATTCTGATACCCAACTTCACATGAATTTGTGTAAAAATTAGAACCTTTTTCGAAAGTTCGTATATTTTCACGTCAAATTGAATGGTTATCAAAAATCAGAAGATTCCTCTCCGCCTTGGACCTAAATGACGCCTCTAAGCTATAGTTTCTTTAACATTTATGATTGTTTGACTAAGTTTATAAGCTATTTAAAACAACTTATAAATTGTTTACGAGAGGTTATACATTGTAAAAAATCCTAACTTATTTTTTTAACTTATAACCTCTTGCAATAGTTTATAAGCTACAAGAGATTATAAGCTATTTAAAAGAAGCTTAGCTAAATACACTAAGCATTATATGCATCAATTTAATCTATAACTAATTTGAATTTTGAACCATCCGTACTACTAAAATTAGCAGTGCAGAATCCGTGTTTCTAAAAGAACGACCTTTATGCAAAAAGAAGAAAAGGAGAAAGCAATCTTGAAATAATTCAAAGACGTCACCAAAAGAGAGATTGAAACATCCATAATAATAACGAATTATTTCCACTCTTCATAAAAAAGCAACTAAATATTCCGACCCACTGTTAGAAATACGAGGATCATAATACATAGTACTACATATTAGTAACTATATTAATACTGCAGATTTGAGGTAATGATTATATAAACTTTTACGAGAAGACTTGATTATAATATTACTCAAATAGTGTATTTTCCTTTCATTGACCACTTGACGCCAGCAAATAAGAAAGAAAAAAGAATGCTATTGAAAATGAAAATTACATTAAATCGCTCTCTCTTCTCTCCGCCCCAATTCGAATTGCAGGTAATTCCTTGAAAACCCTAGATTCTGATATTTTATGCTGTTAGCCTTACGGTTTGCTGTTGGGCAATTGGAAATCTGTGTGGATGAGATCCTTACACCCAGCTAGAATTTCGTTTTAATTTTTCATTATTTTGTTTTGATTTTTGATTTGTACCTAGGAACGTTTTCGAGCGATCCGAGGTATTGGATTTCACAGCTATTCCAGCTCGTTTCTCCTAATTATTTTGGGATTTGTGAATATTGATTGCATTTGCTTGCAGATTTGCAGACAAGGCGACTGCTTGTAATCGAAACGCGTGTCTTGTTGTATAAGGGGATGTTTTTTCGTATGCTGAGGTTAAAATAATTAGGATTTTGAAGGTTGGGAGAAGAAATTTAAAAGGGGAACTGATAGAAGAAAATTTTGAAAACAAGGGAAAGTGGTGAATTTGGGAAGGAATAATGGCGGGTACGAAATTGGAGGGCACATCAGCACCTGCGTCACGGCGAGACCCTTATGAGGTGCTTTCTGTTACCAGGGATTCTTCCGACCAGGAAATCAAGACTGCTTACAGAAAGCTTGCACTGAAGTACGTCTCTTTGCTTCGTTTTTTTTGCTGCCTTTTGTGATCCTCCTATATCTTGTTCTCTAGAAGCGTTCTCCTTTTTAGTTTTGGTTCGGGATAAACTGTTTTAGTCAGGCACATGTTGAGTCAGAATTTGTGCATCATGTTGGTGCAAAGTTTGATGAATTTGAGTTAGTTTTAGGGGTCTGGATGTATTCTTTAGGTATCCATGGAATCAGTGGCGGATGGGGAAAAAGTAGTTAGTAGGGGCTGAGTTTCGACGTATCAAGTTAAAAAATAAATTTTACTACAACTCAAATGGATGATAGGGGCTTTTGCATAACTATTCATTAAAATACAGATAATTTTACGATTTTAACTATAAAAAATATTAAATTTTTTGTTTGGTAGGGGCTAAAGCCCTCCCTTACCCTCTACTATATCCGCCGCTGCATGGTATTTGTATGCAAAATTTCGCTTTTGGTTAGGACTTAAGTAGAGTGGAAAATCCAGCGTTTGAGATCTCTACTAGTATTATGGAGATGTTCGATTATGTTGTCATAACTTACTGTCAAGAAAATTTTATGTTTTGATAATGTTTATCGAAAAATAGTCAGTGGATCTTTTGGTCATGTTATTCAATTTGCTGTAATAATACCCAGCTGTAACATAAACTATTTTGTTACTATGAGCTAGAGCGTTCTGGAGACTTTAGTGATGGGTTTGCTTATAATTCCGGGAAAAGAAAGTAAGGAGATGTCGATTAGCTCCAGACTCTAGGTTACAGAACATTCATTAACTTGAGTACTATGTGATGCATTAGGCTCCTTCTAATTAGGGAGGCATGAAGAAGAAGAAGACACAGATTGTTGAATACCTTTTATTCTTTAAACTACAACAAGGCCTTCAGGACTCTTTTCAAGAAACTGCCACTTCCAACCCATGCATGGACAAACCTTAACGTTCTCAAAGTTTTTTTTTGACTTGTTGGTTGTCAGGTATCATCCGGATAAGAATGCCAACAATCCTGAAGCTTCAGAGCTTTTCAAGGAGGTTGCATATTCCTATAGTATTTTGTCCGATCCAGAGAAAAGGAGGCAATATGATAATTCAGGATTTGAGGTACCCCTTGTCTTGTTGGTTTTTTTAGGTTTGGATTTTATTCTACTGGTAATGAATAATCACACAAGGATGTACTCATTTAGAAGGTTTCTATGTTGCATTCACATAAGCCATCTCGGAATTGTTTCAAATAGGGAATTGATTCATATATGAATATCTGAACAGAAGTCATATAAGAAACAAGTTAACTATATTCTACCCCTTCTTTAATTGATGTTTGTATTTCCAGTCATATATGTGACAGTGTCTTTTAATTTCTTTGGCATCTGATATTGGTGATGATAAGGCCCTTGATGCTGAAGGAATGGACATGGAAATTGATTTGTCAAATCTTGGAACTGTGAATACAATGTTTGCTGCCTTATTCAGGTTTGTATTCTTTTTCGAAAAATCAATCTTCCCATACTATGATTAACTTGTAAACTCAGTATTCCCTTATCATCTGGATAGCAAATTGGGTGTACCGATCAAGACCACCATTTCTGCTAATGTTCTCGAAGAGGCTTTGAATGGAACCGTCACAGTTAGACCTCTACCCATTGGAACTTCTGTTAGTGGAAAGGTGTGTAATCCCTTACCAGAACACAGAACCTAGTCATGATGCTGATCTCTTCTTTCTTTATTTCTCTTCATGTTTGATATAACTTTAGCTCTATTGACCACTACTTTATTAACAGGTTGAAAAACAGTCTGCTCATTTCTTTGGTGTAACTATCAGTGATGAACAAGCGGAGTCGGGAATAGTAGTTAGAGTTACTTCAGCTGCACAAAGCAAATTTAAGGTGCCTGTTTATTATAGCTTCATTTGGAAACACTTTGTTCTATCTGCAATGGACATAACACTTGTTTCTTGCCTTTTGGTTAAACCTTGTCTTGTACTTAACTGGAGGTAGATTAAGGATTCTTTTTCTTTCCTTCTATTTTGAAAATTTGTAAGAAAATGGAGGGCTTTCATTCACTTTTTCTCTTTGATGTTTTTACAAGTACATACAAGTTCACTCTAACAGTCTGTTACTTGAAATTTTCAGCTCTTGTACTTTGAACAAGATGTGAATGGGGGATATGGTTTGGCATTGCAGGTAGTTTTGCTTCATTTTTCTTTATATTGGGCCTTATTTTTGTCACCTAATATTAATATGGATTTCATAAGTTTCTTGAGGTTTTTCTATGCAGAAGCTCAATTTAATATTCCTCTCTGCCTCTCTCTTAATACAATCGTAGCTATACTTTTAAAACAATATTCTGAGCAAAAAGGACTTCTTGATGGAGTAACATACGACTTCTTGCTGACTTTGTTACCATAATACAGGAAGATAGTGAAAAGGCAGGCAAGGCCACATCAGCTGGAATGTACTTCTTGCATTTTCAAGTGTATAGGATGGACTCAACTGTAAATGCGGTGTGTACTAATCACTGTCCTGTAAACTTGAGAGCTCATGCTATAGTTTTGTTGATGAGTGTACTTGGTGATTTAGCTGGCAATGGCCAAGGACCCAGAAGCTGCTTTTTTTAAAAGACTGGAAGGCCTTCAACCTTGTGAAGTTTCTGAACTCAAAGCAGGCACTCACATATTTGCTGTATACGGTCAGAACTTCTAATGACATCCTTGTTTGTATTTCTTGGCATTGAAATATTACAGTTTGCCTTTGAGAACACATTATGGATTGTAAATGTTGTGTCATTCCTGCAGGAGATAACTTTTTCAAACCTGCTACGTATACAATTGAGGCCCTTTGTGCAAAGACATACGAGGATACAACAAATAAGCTTAAGGATATTGAAGCTCAAATTTTGAGGAAGAGGAATGAGTTACGGCAATTTGAGACAGAATATAGGAAGGTAATTCTTGATCCCTTTTATGATTATTTTATAATAATTTTTGTAAATGCTTTTCTTACCTCACAATCCCTTGCCCTCTTCACTTTTCAGGCATTGGCAAGATTTCAAGAAGTCACCAACAGATATACTCTAGAAAAGCAGTCTGTAAGTGCATTTAAGATTCCTTCATAAGATCTTGTTTTTGTTGTTGGAATGTCGTGTGCTTTAAGTTCTGAAGGAGGAAGCTTACTCCACTTTAGATCCGGTTATATTTTCTTGGTTAAAGAACTTACTGTTTGTATATTGAACAAATTGGTGTTAAAAGAGGATGCCCATATTAGGGACCTGTGAATTGCCCGCCCCTGTTCGTATTGGACCACTGCCTTTTGAAGTTTGCTTAAGCCTTAAGTAGTGAAGTACATTAAGCAAAAGATATTTCTGCTATCTGGGAGACTTCTAGTTCAGTATTACCTTCCACCATAAAGAACATAGACCAACCCACATTTATACTCTAGCTGAAGTGTCTCCATCTTGAGTATTTTTTCACATATCTTCTATTTTCCTATTTCCTTTAATTAAGAAAGCTATCTTAGTCATCTGATTTTATCCTTCTTGGATTGCCACGGCTTGTAATTTACTAGTTGATTTTATCAAGTTGACCTTTTCTATTTGTGGCTTTTGAATCTCATCACTCTTGGTATTGCTTCAATAGGTTGATGAGCTGCTAAAAACGCGAGATACGATCCATTCTTCTTTTACTGTTTCAAGGTCCGTTTCTTTCCCGGGGAGTGGACATGTTAGTAATGGAAGTAGCAGCAAACACGGGGAGGATTATAAATCCGAGAGTCCAGGGGATGAGGGCACTTCAGATTCAAAGGATAGATCTTCAAAGAAGAAATGGTTCAATCTCAACCTCAAAGGATCTGACAAAAAGTGAATGAATGGTGTTGGAGCTACACCTATTTCCCATCCAAGGTTCGAAATTCGTTCTTGCATTGTTTTCCTTCATGGAAGTTTTTCTGTTTACATAAGGCTCGCCCCTTATTATTCGGTGGAGTTTCATGCTATACTTGAGGATGTTCGATTATGGTTGGCATGTCGTATTATTGCTGTAAAATGTTGAAAATTTATGTAATTAGGTCTCTATTCTTGGAGCTTGGGATTGTTTGTAGAAATAGAAGGAATTGATTATATTTGTTCTGGTTTCATTGTAACAGTGTAATTTTGTTTGTAACGCAATTCTTTACTTTGCCAGTTATTATATTTGTTGCTCGAGGAGTTGATAAATAATCAAAAATCCAAATTCAAAATTTTATTACTTTTTTCTTTTGGAAGAGCCGTGTGGGTTATTAAAAGTGTCTTTTATTCAGATAGAAAGCTGCTAAATGGAAGCTGCCTTTTTGGTCTCTTAAAGTTTTGCAAGAACATGTTCTTTAACAAGATTAGGACATTTGTTTTAATTACTATTATTAATGGAGGATGACTAGATTTTCATATGAAATATTGTATTAAATGTTACATACCATATTTTCTGGATTTTGTTGTTCTTGTCCCACCTAAGATCGGATCTATATTTATTTTATTTGGGTTTGCCGGATTTGACAAATCTAGCGTGCTTCCAAAGTTCTTATCAAATAATATAATAATTATTATTATTTTGATATGTTGTATACATTAGGGTAATATTACATTATAGCCTTCTTGATAAGCTTAAAGATTAAAATTAAGAATCAATCAGTTTGAGAGGCTAAGCTATGTATATAGGGAAAATTATTAAAATCCTTGATGGTGGATTAATTGTCAATACCAACAAACTCCCACAAACAATGGCAGATTCACAGGAAACCTATTTATAAATTAACTAATTATTCATATTAAAAAAAACATGGGTTTTGTGCAAACTGACAACAAAACGTCATCTTAGGTTATCTGTTCCTAGACTCGTAGAATGCACCCCAAAAATAGAGATAAATATGTGTATAAATATTAATTGTAATATTTTTCAGACATGACCTAATCACAATAACAAATTAACTTGTAACTTCTTAATTAAATAACATTATTATTGCAGGAAACTTGTTATTTTGACTTAACTTGAAACTGCATTAATTGATAATAAACTACTTGACTATGTAGAGACAAATTGCATCCCACTTGCAACTTGGGTGGCCCAAGTCATCGATTGCCTCTCAAACTTAGAAAATTATATTTTGATTATTTAAGGTTCTTTCTTGAAGAAATAGGCAATCATCATGCTTGCAGAGTATTTATAACTAATAAAATAATAAAATAAACCTAATTATGTGAGTCTTTCTCAATGACGACCTAGTCTTGATCACATGCAAGCACACGCACATGTTAGGGTTTTTACTAATTTGTAGATATATTTACACACACACATACATTCATAGCTACTAAATATAATATGTGATATGTAGGAGTGTGCAAGAACTGAATCAAATAAACAGAACTGATTGGTTTGATCGTTTCGATTCAAATTTTTATTTGATTCGGTATACAACCCTAATAATATGTATTGGGGGTTCAAGAATATTACTCCATAATATATAAGTTGATATGTACACAATTTGGGTCAAGTGGGGTATATATAGTGGAGCATTTGATTAATCCCATAATTAATTATCATAGTGAAAAAAGAGGTTTTATCTTTTCTCTTTGGCAAAGACAAATAAGTAGTATAACATTAATGGGCAATTAATTAAATTTTACATGCAAGTATTAAATGGAATTTTTAAATGACTATCTTTAAATTAAAGATTCGTTGCATGCATAGTCAATTTTCATCTTTCTTGCTATAAACCATTATAATTAATTAATTCTAAACTGCCCAATTAATTAGCTTGATTGAAGGAGAATTTGGATTTAATTAATCCAAAGTCATGTGCAAGAGTTCCCTAATTAATGTGTTTGCATTAACAACTAATGTGGTGTTTATGTTGCCGTCTAAATGTTCACTTTATTAGCACATTTTATTTGTCTTATTCTAAACAAAATCTTTAATATCTAAACTCACGGGAATTTATATCAACATTATTTAATTAAATATCAAAAGCCCATATGGAGTTCACTATCAATCTATTATTATTATTATTATTATAAAGTAAACATTCTTGACTGCAATCTATGCTTAGGGCTAGCTTCATTAATTAGTTATTAGACTATACATTAATTAAGTAGTTGATTGCTTGATTCTTGACATGTGTATGAAACTACAAATAAGGGATGGAGTCACTTCACATGACTTAAAGCAAACTCCACTAATCCAACAACTTTATTGTATTAAATTGAAGTAGGTAAGTATAATTTGGAATACATATTTAGAGGGACTCATCACCCCAATAACATATTTTAAGAACTAAATCAATAATTAATTCATATTTTAATATCATAACTCACTCTATTATGATAATTCGAAAAAATTTAAATCATAATCTGAGACCATAATTGTGAATCAATGAAATATCTTCTGGTTTTCTAAGAATACAGTCTTCTCTTTAATATTTTACCTGACGAGGTAGAAGAAAATTGACAAGTGCAGATTGTTTTCTAAAGACCAGATTACTATTAATTAAATCAAATTATTATCTATTTATAATTTCATCCCTTATACATCTAATTATAAATACAACTTTTAGTATATACATTGTTGGTCCCGAAACGAGTATATAAAAATTTTGAAATGCGGAATATGGTGGTAAACTCGTTTTTATAAAACTCAATCAAAATCAAACTTTCAGTTGGATGATAGAAAATGAAAGAATAAATACTGAAAGCAAATGAAACAACACAGAGTTTGGTTTGCGTGGTTCGGAGATAAAAACTCCTACGTCCACGAGTACTCGATGTTAGTCGAGGGTTTCCAAATTAATGGAGAAATAATAGCCTTACAGTGATCAACCACAGTGGGTTAGATATACAAGTATTATCTGATCACAACTAGCTTCGAACTTAATCTAATGCTAAGACTATTCCTCGGTTACACATGTATCGCTAATATGAACACTTAGTATATGAATACTGAAAGCTTGAAGTGTTCTGTCTGAAAGGTTGAAAGCTTTTAATGCAGAAATAGCGATAGAGAATTTGGAAGCAGAGTAACCGGTTGTTGTTGAAGCGTGAGAAGTGTCGGGGTATTTATAGTGCTCTCTAAAAAATATAGCCGTTGTGAGATAGAGCTTCTTTTGAATTCTTCCCGTTGGAGTAGCTGTCCTTTTTGTCGTTACTGGTGTCTTGATATGATTACATCTATAGCGTAGGTAGAACACTCAGTGGAGACTTTTGAATATAGCTTTCAGTGGCCTTAAATGCTATCCTTCAGTGGCCTTAAATGCTAGCTTTCAGTGGCCTCTTTAATGTTTAGCCTTCAGTGGCTACTTCAGTGGCCATCATTTGGATATTGGCCCTCCTTGGCATTCCTTCAGTGGCCACATCATGAATGAGTCCTCAGTGGCCACAACATAAATGTGGCTTCAGTGGCCTTAAGAAGGGAGGCCTTCAGTGGCCCTTCAGGGGAGGGCTTTAGTGTTCCTTCAGTGGAGGCCTTCAGTTGCTTAAAGCCTTCAGTGGCCAAGTGCCTTAAGTATCTTCATTTGCACCATGACCTTCAGTAGCTTCATTTGCACCAATCAAGGCCTTCAGTAGCCTTGTGATGACTAAGTGCTTTCAGTAGCACACCTTCAGTGGCAATGTCAAGGCTTTCAGTGGGGGAGGCCTTCAGTTGCCTGCACTACATAATTAAGTTTTGGAACCTAATCAAAACATTATAAAATATCCCAACATACATAATATATTATATATATATGTGTGTGATTACAATTATTAGATTTATGTAAAACATATATGCCTTTGTAGTGTATTTCCTTCTCCATCATCTATATATTGATAGATATATTTATAATGATATCTTGATAAAAATAAAATGATGGATTCCCACTTATTTGAGTCAGCCCCACATAGTTAATGGATTGATTAATTATGCTTTGAACATATCCACAAAAGGGGATTACAACTTGGAAACTAAGTCATCACATGCAATTTTTTAAATTTAATTTATCTAATCTTTCCAAAGTATGGCTGTAAAAAGGGGACAAAGATTATTACAAAAGTTAGGGGGTTGTTTTATGATAGGATCATGTCTGAAAAAAATACACTTTCTTGATATTGGATTATATATTGATTAAATAAGCTCTCATTGGCTTAAATTGTCTTGACAAACACATTTAGTGGGCCATAATCACGATTTAGGCAATCTCAAATAATAATTGTCTTTAATTACTTCAATCAACACAAGAGAAAAGACATGATTAATGTCCTTAAAAAGTAATTTTTTAATCGGTGGTGGAAACTGGAAACCATTAACATCTCAAGAAAAGCCCCTCTTCACTTTATTAATTAAGTACATGAGTAGATTAATCTACAAGCTTGGGAAGAAGTTGATTGGACAAGCAATCTAGCTATCTATAACACTCAAAATAAAATAAATTAAATATAGCACTCAATTAAGTGCATAAATAAATATTGCATTAAATTAATCAAGTTTGAAACTATGAATAAACTTTCAATTAACACAATTAATTTCCCTATAAGAATGGGGTGACCATGTGCATTTATATATATATATATATATATATATATAATCTTGACTATTTTTTTATCTCTGACAATATTCTTGTCTTATTATATAACATGACTTATATTAAATGTTAAAGAATTTTTGTTGGGCCGATTCCTTGTTTCCCATCAAGACTAAATTTTCTTAAATACAATAATTTAACCTAAACCCTAAACCCTTAGACTACTTATAGTAATTCAACTTACAAAAAAAGAAATACTACTAATTTTTCAGATATTTGTGTCAAGAAAAACTATATCCATAGGCTTGTTGGCTGTAATTGGTTTTATATATCATCTAAATAGTTAATCATTTCACTCTCATCATCTAACATTAATATAATATTTAAATGTAATATGAACAATATAATAGTAGTTTTTACAGCTAATTAACTCAACACAACTAGTTGAATTATTTGTGTGTTCACGAAACTCTAATTAGAGAAAGTCCAAAAACATTAAGTTTTGCAATCAAGGCTAAACTTCATTAGTAAGTGTGAATATTCAGATTCCCTGCCAAATTTCACTATATAAATATATTAATGTAGTGGAGAAATTCATTGAATTTATATGCAAATTGATCGAATTAATTTAATTATGTATATATGCATAGGAGTGAAATTACACATATATAGCAAAAGTTGAAAAACATCACATATATATAAATGAACAAGTACACATTTTCTGCAACTATATATAAAAGGTTTTGAACAACTTCGAGTTTTAAGCAATACTTGAAAGTCTAAACTAACTTGCAAACCCACACACACACACACATACATATATATATATATAACTTCCAAAATTGATTGTCTTGAATTACTTATATTAGTGGATGTCAAACCAACTTCTTGAGCCCTTCTAGAAGAATTGGTCGATACATAGCTACCTAGCTACTAGCTAGGGTTTCCCAGCTAATTAATATTACTAATATATTTAATTATATGTGTAAATTTGTGTATATATATACATAGCTAGTTAGCTACATTTTTATATATAATCATAAGCTTACATATAGATAGGTAGAACTTTCTAATAAATAATTTTCTTTTATGGGATTCCGAGCTACAACACCTAAACCTATTGCTACAAAATTTCTCAACTCTATATATAATTGAATAAATAAAACCCCCACAAAAATATAAGTATTTTGTATTTTATATATATATATATATATATGTACCAAACTGCATAAAATAAACTCTCTCCGTCACACTAAAAGTGACTTATTTTCATTTTTAAATTATCCTACTAATATTGACTTGTTTATAAAAGTGACAAAAGGTTACTTTTTAAAATGTGTGGAGCCCATAACTTTTCAATTTTTACACTATTATTTATTCTACGTGCAGAAAAGAAACAAACCGCTAATAACAGGACGGAGGAAGTAGATATTTTCTCGATTCACAATACATTAATTCACTATTGTTTTTCTTAAAATCTATCTTTGACTTTAAATATATATATTTATGGGCGACGGAGATGTGACAAAATCAAATGACATTTTTAAATATACATAATTTTTCATCTTTTTTAAATTCCGATTTTAGAAAATTAATTATGAATTACGGAATTAATAAAGGTAAATAATTATGAGTTTATGTGGTGAAATACTCTAGTCAAGTATATACATGAGCTCATGTGTTTTAATTAATAGAATTTCCTTCAAAGGTGAATATATAGCTAATTAGCTATTAATGAAAATCGAAATTTGAATTAATTCGAATTTTATAAACTTTTGAAATCAAAGGCATGCAGCAGCTTGTCTAAAACCAACATCTCCTCATCAAAGACACATGAAACCTATTTTGGTTGGTTAGTTGACTTTTTTGGCTATGATAATCATCATCATGATTAAGGACAATTCAAATTTAAGATCAGCAAAAATGACTAAATCCAACACATAAACTACTACTACTTTTTCTTTGTCGTATTTGGTATTGTATACCTTATTCCCCACTCTCATAATTTGAATGCAAAGAGACGATTCAAATATATTAATTTACAAATTAATTTTCTAATTTGACCTAGTTACAATTCATTGATCTTTGTAATTAACATCTTGTTATATATATTGATATACATGTAAGTAAAGCATGTAATTAATTGATATCATCATATATAATATCTATGTTAAAGTTTAATTGATATAGACAAATATCAACATAGTTTATATTATAAAGCTATTTCGCGATTAGGTCACTAAAGGATTACCCTATGAAGACTCTGTTGGCTATGTGGGATAATTTCATTGACTCTATTAGGGTCTGCTGTAGCAGAGCTCTTGTATGAATAAGATGTTTTGCCTGCAGAGCTTAATTGGTTATCATTGGGCTTGCCAGCATAATGGGCCCGGTAGACTATTTTTGGTTTTATCTAGCATCTGCGGGTCTGTATGCAGAAGCGTGTATTACGTGAATAACAAACTGACACATGTTAGAGATTGTCTGACATATGTCCAAAATACCTGACATCCACGTAGGAAAGACTCTAACAACCAAGCAGGACCACTGCTGATGTGTCTCAGCTCTATTGAAGAGGATTTAACGACTTGTACTATGGTATCAAATGTTGTTATTTGGGTAATATTACTCTTTTACCCTCTATATATTATATTGTATATACCCCATTCATTTTCGTTGTAAGGTTAGCTACTCTTAACATTTACTCATATATTTCATACGAATGCATTGCATTAACACTTTCTCAAGTCTACTACGAGCTGACTTGAGCGTCAGAGACTTTCCCTGAAGAACTCTAATCATTCTTTGGTCTTGTTTTGCAGGCTTCGCACCGAAGCTAGCTACTCTTCTTGAGGTATGAACTCCAAATTTTTTGAAGCCTTCATACTTTTTTTTCCTTTTATTATTTGTTGTGGATTAATTGATAATGCAACACTAATGATGTTGGGATGGACCGATTTATATATTCTTATCATAATAAGAAGTTTTTAAGTGGAATATTGAATTTGGATGTGGAAATGGCATGCAATTATATATGTGAATGATTGTGTGTGTGAATTTGAGAATGTTAATTTAGAATTGAAAGGAAGAAGCTAAAGAAAGTGGGGTCATTGCTTGAGTTGTGGTGAAGACTTTGGAAGCCTATTGAATAGTAATGTACTAATTATATGTATATGAATGCTTGTGTGAATATATATATACTCTCTCCGTCCCGCTAAATACGGCCACAAAGAGTTCGACACAGAGTTTAAGAAAGTAAAATATTGTGTTTTAAAAAAATAAGATTGATGTATTTTAAAGGTAAAATTGTTTCCTTTTTATAGAAATTGATAGAAATTGATTATTTTTAGTGGGACGGTCCAATAAAGAAACATGACCACATTTAACAGGACGAAAAGAGTAGTAATTAAGTTTGTCTTGTCATGAGCATGAGATGGGATGATGTAGTTAGTAGTTAGTAAGATTTGGGAAATCTTTCTTCATTGAGAGCAAATATTAATTAAAGAATATATAAGTATATAGGTAATAGATTTCAACGTCAATCACGCAAACATCCTCAACATTAATAAATATTCATCATCATCACCACGTAATGTTTGGAAACGTGGGCCCTACCTCTCACCTGGACCCCATGCAAGCCTTCAAACTTGAAAACTTATACTCCATCACTTCCATTTTAGTTGTCCTTCCTCTAAGTGTATTAGTATTAATATATATATAAAAGTAAAACAGAGAGCTAGAATGCATGCATGCATTTGAGTGAATTGGTGAGTTTGAATTGATAAGCACGCAAAACAATGTAGTTTGTAATAAAACATTCTTGCCCATTGCATGCGTTCCTACTACAATTTAATGCATGCATGTCTTTCTAAGAGACAGATATTAATATTAATTCAAGTGTATATATATATATGTGTGTGTGTGTGTGTGTGTGTGTGTTAATTGGGAAGGATATTTGTGTAGCAGAGAAGCAGAGAAATGGGCTTCACGATACCTAGCTAGCTCACTACATTGGGGATCGTTCCACAATATATAATTTATAATTCATTTAAAATAATTTATACATGGTGCCAATTTTATTTTATTCTAGTTATATATAACCAATCTAAATACTATATATATATATGATATAATCGATGTGCAATTTTTCTCTATAGTTAATTTGGATGAAAAGGATTTAGTTTATAATATATATAATTTGGCCAAATTCAAATAGCATGCTAACTACTTTTTGATACTTGTGATGTCTAATTAATTAAATGTGTATTTACCACCTAATTAATTAATAATTTTTCTGCAGGTTGATATCCTGTCATAATAAATGGCAAAAGACAATAGACTGAATTAATGTGAAAGGTGGTGTGAATTTCTACACCAAAAAGGTCAAGTAAATGTTAGGTACTTAAACTGCATTTACAGTGAATCTTCAAGCACACTAAATGGTTATTTGAATTGTTATTTTCATTAAATAATTGTTAAATTTTATAGTATTTGATAGTGGATAGTAATTAATTAACCCTAATTTCTTTATCTTGGAGTTGTAATGATGCAAGTACTGTTTGATGCAAATAATGAATGATTTATATATATATATATATATATATATATATTGTCTGATTTTGATGCTGGCCATGATGAAATGATATATATATATATATATATATATATATATGTAAGAGTGTTGAGTTTAGATTGATGAGTTGGTAAGAAGGAGAACATAGATAGTAAGTAAAAAGCAAGGGGCAAACTCAATCATTTGATAGTTCAACTTACACTGCAACCATCACATGCATCACATTCTTTCTCTCCAATCCCCATTAGGGCCATTACCCACTCACTCTTCCTATTAATTATACACACACACACACATATAATTTTCCAACTCATCCCACAAAATAACTTCTTTTTTAATTGAATCAAATTTAATATATATGTATCATCTTGTATCACAACAATGATAATTAATTGTGATTAATTTAATATAACCATAGTGATATATTTAAATTGCACACATGCATGAATAATTATATATATATATATATACCTATGAATATATTTCTAAAATTTTCTATACAAAAAATATTTTTTTCAACAATTACAAAATTATATTTCGTTGAAATAAATTATCATAAAACACTAGATCACAAAAGGAAAGCAAAAGAAAAGGAAATTAGGGTAGTTAAATAACTTCAATATTGCAATGGTAGTGTATAGTGTGAAGAAGAATACTTAAATAATTATTACAAAAACACCCACACTCCCATAAATAAATAAATAAATAAATAAATACCCCACACATGCAAGTGAAGAATCTGTCCTTATAAAACCACAACCCCTTTGCTTCCTCTTTCTGTCTTAGTTCTTCTCCAAACTCTCTCTTCTTGTCTCACTCTATTACATATACTATTTACTCTCTCTGTCTCTGTCTCTGTCTCTGTATATATATATATATTAGAGAGTAGAGATCTAGAGTTGGATTTGTATGTATGTATAGCATGGCGGAGGTGGAGTACCCTAACAAAGCATGCAACCCTACCACCGCCCCCTTAAAGCTCTTCGGCTTCAACGTCACCGAATTCGACCAAGAAGACTCCCCCAAAACCGCCTCCTCCTCCTCGCCGGAGCCCCGCCGCTACGAGTGCCAGTACTGCTGCCGCGAGTTCGCCAACTCCCAAGCCCTCGGCGGCCACCAGAACGCCCACAAGAAGGAGCGCCAGCAGCTCAAGCGCGCCCAAATGCAAGCCACCCGCAACGCCGCCGCCTCCTACATGCGCAACCCCATCATCTCCGCCTTCGCCGCCCCCTCCCACCTCCTCGCCCCCGCCCCCGCCCCCGCCCCCGCTCCCTGGGTCTACGTCCCACGCGCCGCTCCCCCCTTCCACGTGTCGCACGCCTGTGTCTTCCCCGCCGCCTCCAATACCGGCAGGGGCGCACCGGCCTTACCATACGCCGCCGGCGTAGGGGAACTCAGTGGGCCTCAGCGGGCCCACAATGGGAGTCATGATGGGCCCTCTCTTAGCAGATTCTCCAATGATGGGCCGAGTTTCGATGATGGGCTTGGGCTGGATCTCCACCTCAGCTTGGCTCCAGCCGCGCCGTGACTTCGGCTCAGCTTGTACATCTTAATTAATTTCTGATTTTATTTATTTAATTTTTATTTTTCTCTAGCTAGTCAGAATACTTACTATTTTCTCCATTGATTATTTCTGCTTATTCGGAAACACCATTGTAAAGTAGTAGTATTAATTAATTTTTCACTCGTAACTTCATCCTAGAATATGTCAAACCCAAGAAAATGCAAAATATAAATTAATTAAAGTATTTCCAATAATTGAAAATTGGTTATGTACTTTAGTTTGATGTGTGAAAATAGTAGTATTTGTTAGAAAAGGGTCATGACATAATGATTTCGATGATCCAGACAAAATTATTAACCACTTCACTAAAAAGACAGCTCCACAAATGTAATAATCCTTTTCATATTTAAGTCAAGAAACTTTAGTGATTATCCTCATCATTATATAATATTTAATTTTCTTCCCTTTATTTTCCACCTAGAAAAAGGAACAATCTAGATTTTCAAGATCTGATGCACCTCCTTTTAGCATGAAAGTTTAAGTTAATACATTCTTGATTTGTGCATGCATGTTGCCATATTTTCAGCACATTTAATTTGGAGAATTTAATTTATCATCCAATATTATTTAGGTATTTTCGGGTGTACCTAATGTATTAAAATGGGTTCAACATAGATATGCTTGGGTTTATTTAATTAGTTTTCTGCTCCTATTTATTCATATTTTTTTGAAACCTATAAATAATAATGATGGAGGGAATATTAGATTTGAAAATGTTATTGGATGCTTGTAGAAGACTAATTTAATAATGTGGCCGGCTTGATTAATTAAGTTAATTGATTATTCAACAACTCGTTGAAATTTAAGCCAAAAGGGTCCATTTAGTTGGGAAAAAAAGATTGAGGAATAAATAAAATGATCACTTGTAAAAGTATATATATAATGTAAATAGATTGATGTGAGGAGCCAATGAGTTATAAATGTGTTTAAGGAAGCTTACGTGTAAGCACGAAAACAAAGATAATGCATTCCAAGAACGAAGCACACCTAAAAGTCTAATCTGTTTAAAGCAACCCAACAATTTTTATTTATTTAATTAATTAATGAATGAAAGATGCTAATTGTATTAACCATTAAGAGTATAAGAGAGGAAATAGTCAAAATGGCACCTTCTTTTCGGTGCAAAGTGAGGCTTTAAAAAGTGTTGTTGCATGACTTGAAATCGGTGCTTTTGTATCTTTTCATATTGTTTTTTTATTAAAAAAAATCAATATTTAATTATGAAAACAAGTTATCGTATATATAAAGTATGAACTATAGTGCCACGCATGCTAGCTAAGAAAATCATTATATATATTATATGAAATATAAAAAGATTATACTATATATATGGTATGGAAATAATCTTAGATCTCTTATGCGTATAATTGTTTCTTGAAAGCCACTATATATAAAAGTAAAAGACTTGAATTCTTGATGACACAAACAAATATGCATGCTTTCTCGATCCTGACCTAGTAAGAAAGATGCTTATTACATATATGGTATATATATACGTGATTGTTGGCAAGGAAATTTCCAAGAAAATTAAACCAATCTTATCTTATAATATTATTATAATTAGTCCCACTTAAACAAACCGTAATTTTAACGTGTTTATGGTTGATATAACAATATCACGTTAGCATACAATTCACTATAATTTTTTTATTAATTTTATTTTTATTATTAATTTTTTATATATTGAATAATATTAAATTAAATCTTAAATAAATCAAAAAATGAGAAATTATAATATTTTTTTAATATTTATCGACAAAACATGTCACGTTATTTGCAAGTACATTAACCCGTCGGGAGTATAGCAAACGAATCAACATTTTTAATATATGCTATACATGATTAGTTGGGGCCTATATATTTAATTTAATTTTATTGAGTGTTGAGTTGATGTATCATATACAATCAATCAGAAACTAAATTTTGGAGAGAGAAGGAACAAATCTTTATGCCGACAGAGTGAAAATTTGTAGGGTTGTTAACTTTTGTCTGCATTTCTAAATTTTAAGCTATGAGATGTGGAAAGATAGCTATATAGCCTCCTCAAAGTGAGGCAATTATGCCTATGTCAATTGGTGCATGCTATTGCTACCCTTCATTTTCAATTAATTTATATATTTCTTCATCCTTAATACTCCCCACGTTCCAATAAGCATGAGACAAAAAATTTTGGCACGGTTATTAAAAACAGTGTATAAAGTAGTGTAAAAGTGATAAATGTAGTAGGGTACACACCTTTTTAAAGAGATAACTTTTACTATTTTAGGAACGTGTCAATCTTAATGGGACGTCTAAATAAGAGAATTGTGTCAAGCTTAGTGGGACGGAAGGAGTACTAATATTCATTCTATCCCGCTATTGATGTGTTGTTTTAATAAAAAAACTCCCATAATTTTAATCAAAATAGAACATAAATAGCAAGACACAGAGAATATTAGATTTAGTAAGTAGATATATACTTCTTCTTTCTACGAAAAATTGTATATATATTTAGATTCGAAATGAGTTTTGACGAATGATTCAAATATATCATACACATAATACTATTTAATAATTAAATATGTGTATATGAGTAAAATAAAAATGAAATGATTAATCAATTAATAAATAAAAATATTATGAATTACTAATGAGTGTCGTCCAATATTATTTATAATAAAATATGTAATGTGATTGATTAGAAAGTTAATAACAAGTTCAATAATATTAATATAATTATTAAAATATAAATGTAATTTTTTCGTAAATGGAGGGAATAATTCAGAATACATATATAGCAATATAAGTATTTTTTTTCTCTCTCTCTGCAAAATAGAATAAATTTGAATATTGATAAACTACAAGAGCAATATAAGCCATTTTTCTCATCTCCCTTTTCATTTCTAAAAGTTATATGACTTACATAGATAAAATTTCACACCCTTCCCATAAATAAATAAATTAAGCTTGGTCTCATAATTTCATTATATATGTTATAAATTGAACACATATGTTATATATATAATAAACTATTAGCTCTACTCAATTTCATATATTTTGATTGATATGATTGTAACTCAAAAACCATTTGTTGGGGGTTGTGACATGACAAGCATCAAGTAGTAGATCTAAAATGTAGAAACAAACAAAGTGAGAAGACAAACACATGTTATCTAATCTTTCACTAAATTTAGATCACATTTAGTTTCATGTGTGCCCTAATATTGTCTTGTAAAGGACAAAATTAATACATTGTGCTTGTTTTTGGAGTAAATTATGGCATTGATAATGAATCAGATTCTTAGGAAGTGAAATGATTCAAATCATGCAAAATTAACACAAAATGTCATAATGATTGTAATGGGCATGTCTCTCTTCATATATTGAGGTTTGATAATGACAATACTATTTTAGCACTTACTTAAATTTATATATAAATATATATTTGAATATCCAACCGCCCCACTATTGCTATTGTATCACCCAATTTATTTTATGGGATTGTAATAATAGCACAATATTTAATCTAAAATTACATCTATGTCCTCTTGGATAATATATATACATATATGATTGTATTTAGATGGGTTTAATCGAGAATTTGTTATGAGTTCAAAACAAAGATATTTGACTTTGTATTGAGGATATATTATGGCGTGTTACACTATAATGATTAGAAAGTATTCGACATGAATCACCTTTAATTCAATCTTCGTGTGAACACAATATTTTTACTACTTTAGTCATTTTACCAACTTAAGATATATACAACGTAGCAATTGAACCTAATTATGAAATTGAGCTACTAATTATTAACCTCTACAACATATTTTCATGGGCGAACAAGATTTTTCATTACTTAATCATGTGACATCTAGTGTTGGCATTAGTATAATAACGACATGTGATAGAACTAAACTTTATAAATTATTATATAATTAATTGTATGACATTTTAATATTGCGTTAATATGAGAGGATTTAAATTGATCAATGGAAAAAAGAAAGAAAAGAAAAAAAAATGGAAAGTCCAATTTTTTCCCCTGTCACATTATTTGTGGATCACTATACACTATACAGTTAATATATCCACGATTTTTGTGGCATGCCACATAAATTAATAATTTTTAATAAAAAATAATAATTTTTACCGTTCACTGGTTGAGTTTATTGATTAAAGTATAATTTAAACACAAATAAAAAAAATAAAATTATAATAATTCATATACATTTACCTGATATTACATGACATAATTATCATATCAATTGCGGACACGTAAATTTATTAGCAGAAGTACTAGATCTAGACGAATCTTCCCACAAAATAATACTACAACTACTTGCACTACATAAACTTGACTAGACAAATCTCTCTCTCCCTCAAGAGTAATAAGTCAAGACATCAACTAGAAAATATTTCACAATATAACTAAATTACAAAACATATAAACCTATAATAAGTCTCACTTGAAGAGGGGGCCTAAACTAGCTTTTGGGTTTGGCCATATACAATAGTTTATAACCTACACCCTCCTCACAAGAATGTCCTTTTCCTAAAAATCCAAATAAGTATCTATGTCTGCAAATTTCTTTTTCCAAAACAAGAAAAGAAAGAAAGTGGAAATAGGAGAGAAACAGCCCTTAGTTTCTTGGGTTGTCGGCAAAGGACCATAAAGAGAGAGAGATCACCAATCTAACTCCCAGACAAGAAATCAAAGAAGTAGTTCAGATTGTTGAATGACACGTCACACGTGAGCATTGTCGTGCTTGTACCTCCATAGTTGTACCTTCTGTGGACCTCAAAGTGGGAAGAGGCCACGTTTTGGAGTTTGTTGATGAGCAGAGATGAAGATTGTTGGATTTGGAGGACCCCTACTTGAGTCTTGACAACTTCTACTAATTAATCATAACGTACTCAACAACTCATTCCCAGTATTAATGATTAACATTGTTGCAGAGAAAAGAACGTGCTTGCTGTCTTAATCGAATTGTAATGTACTGTTGGTTGAGTTAAGACTCGGTGAAGTGGTGTCATGGTCCTTGGATCGTACTCTTTAGATTTTCAGTTTATTGGCCAGTTCCGGTATCTCATTGGATGTATTTAGTGTTGTGAGCGAGCATAGTTGCGAGTTATTTGAGGTTCAATTCGATTCAACAAAAGTTTGATAGATAGTAAATGAACTAAGCTCGAGCCTAATTTTGAGCTCGATACTTTTATTGAGTTGAGTTTGAGTTGGACGATGCTCGACTGGTTGGGTTCACAAACATGTGCAAGTTTGTTTGTTCACGAGCATGTTACTCGAGTCTGTTCACGAGCCAATACACGAGCCTCTGGTTAAAATAGAAAATTTATATTGTCCGAAAACTATTAATATAAACATCAATGAAATGAGGCCGAACTTAAACTCGAGAATAATATTATCGAGTAACGCATGAGTGAAGTTCGAATCCGAACTCAATAATTAAATAAAGATCCGATTTCAAATATGCGAAAAGCTCAAATCGAGCTTCAACCGAACTCAAAACCCTAATATTCAAAACATACCTAACCAAATAACATTAAGCTCAACTCTGCTCGTTTACGGTCTCAAATGTAGTGTTTAAAAAACCATACAAAATTAGTTGTTCATGTATGTTATTTCCACTTCTGCAAATTTGGGATTTTGGAATTTACAGTGGGGAGAATTCATAGTCAAATTCTTCATGGTAGTTCCCAAAAAAAAATTAAAAAAATAGGGTTCACTAATCTTAGGAAAATTATATAAAGTATTAACGAAATGAAAATTCAAACAATTGATTATTCAGACTAATGAAAATGAAAATAGAAACATTTAAGTATAAAAACAGTCCCATATATATAAAAAAATCCGTTTGCATGAGCAAATTCGAAGTACAAGTTAGAGTAACATAATTCATAACAAGAAAATGAAAATGGGGTTAGGCTTATGTAGCAAAATAGTATATGGAAAGCAACACAGAGATTGCAGTTATAGTGTGGAATAATCTGTGCTATAGCTTACATAGTTCACAAGTAAAATATGTAGTTTCTTAACTGCTGATCAGTTGATCAAGCTGGCGGGTATTTTTCAGCAGGCTTCCCGCTTTTTGGGTCGCCTTGAGCGCTCTCGGGCTGAACCGGCACGCAAGGTCTCCATATAGTTTCTTTTCCGATATCCATCAATGCGATTCCCCTTGCAGCAAGGTCGCTTCTGACCTGATCACTTTTTGCGAACTCTTTATTCTTCCGTGCTAGTGTTCGTTCCTCAATTGAATGCAAAATATCCTCTTCAGTCAGATCTGCCCTTTTCAGAGCTTTGTCTTTCAGTTGTTGGAGGACCTGAACAGAAGCCCGACAAAAGAAGTAATTGCATTAGAGTTGCTAATGTTACTGCTGACATAAAGGTTGATGGTGAGGTACCTCAGCATAAGTTGCAGTGGAAAGTAATCCAAGAACGTCGAGGACTTGCTTGATCTCTTTCTCTAGCTCTATAAGCGACTTAACAGTGGACAATTGCTGTAGTTTTTGCTGCTTCTTCTGAATTAACCAAATGAACGAATTGTCAGAGTTTGATCAGTTGCTAACATGCTGAAAAAGAGGGAAGTAGGGGAGCTATAGATGAAAATCCCTGCCTTTAGTGAGTTAACGCTAGTGTTGATATATCTGAAAGCTTCTTGAAGCGCTGCGTTTAGGATGGTTGGCGTGTGCAAATCATCAGCTAATCTTGTCTCGAATTCGCTGTGTAGCTTACTAATGCACTCTTGGGCAGCAGGGCTGTTACGAACTTTTTTATCATTCAATCCACTGTCTTCTCTAAATGCTGACAATGCATCCTCACAGTCTTGAAGTGTCTGTCAATAATGAAATAACCAGTAAAAACTGCTCAGTAAAACAAAATGTGAAATCAAGAAGCTTATCCAAGAAACTCTAATAACAATCCTATCCACCAGCATTAGTCTCAGTTGCATAATAACATAGAACGAACTAGCTGCGAAAAAGTAAAAGCATTTGAAAACAGTAGCTGCAGAAGCTTTAGAAAACTTCTGATCACTAGAGTTCATATATCGTTCAATGGAAAGAAAGAAAGCTGATGAGATGACCCAAAGTGAATAAGTACCAAGAATGTTAGTTGATAACAGAAGCATTAATTTGTAGGCCATCTAAAAATATGTCCCATGAATGGTTTTCACCTGATATATGTAGAAAACAGCTTCGGAAGAAATTTCTATTTGTGATATGGAATAGTTGACAGGAGAACGGTAGTGACTTCCCACAAGGAAGTGCCTCAGTGCAAGAGGATGGTACAATTTTGTAACCTGGCAAAAGAATAATTGATTGAAGCACACATTTTCAACACAGCAAGGTTAAAAGTATAAAGCAGAAAAGTAGTCAAGACTAAAAATTTACCTCACGGATGGTGAAAAAGTTACCAACGGATTTAGACATTTTCTCGTCGTTTGCCGTGATAAAACCATTATGTACCCAGTAATTAACTTTGCTCTCCGAGCAAGCAGCACAACTCTGGGCAATCTCATTCTCATGATGAGGAAAGATTAAATCCATCCCACCACCATGAATATCAAATGCATGTGTCAAGTAATGAGCACTCATGGCACTGCACTCGATGTGCCATCCTGGTCTTCCTGGACCCCAGGGGCTATCCCATTGTGGCTCCCCAGGTTTTGCAGCCTGCAATGATAATGTAAGTTACTACTAAGGAATTCAAGAAAATAGTAATTCACCAGAAACCGTTCCTAAAAGAAGAATTTAGATTTCTCACCTTCCACAAAGCAAAGTCAGCCGGATTTCTCTTCCTCGTGTCCACAGCAACCCGTTCTCCAGCTCTATTATCTTCTAGCTTCCGTCCTGATAAGCGACCATAATTTGGGAAACTGTCCACAGAGAAGTAAACATCTCCTTCAACAGCATAAGCACATCCATTGCTGATTATCTGCAAAATCGAGGATCTTTTAGCTGCAGTCCAAATAATCATATTAAAGAAGAAAAATTCAGCACAAGAGACCAAAGCAGCCATATAAAACATCATATGGATCACATCAACTTATGATATGAATATTTAAATAAATGCTTATCATTAAGTACAACAAGAACATTGAGACATGTATCCTAGAGAGGAATAACTATTAGCATTTGCAATTAATAATAATAAAGTAAATAAAGACAACAACAATAGGGGACCTTAGATATCAAATCCTTGATATGCTCAATATGATCAGTAACACGTGGCTGGTGGGTAGGAGCAAGGCACTGGAGATCGTCCATGTCTTTGAGAAACTCTTGGCAAAATCGCCCACTCAATATTATTGGGTCTTCACCAACCTCATTTGCTCGACGAATAATCTGCAATTCAATTCTATAGGAATCAATGTTCAAGGAAGTCCAGTTAAATTGGCCATACACAATCCCTAGCCAATGTGTAAGAAACATGAAAGCTTCATCATTAATCAATTTTAAATAGCACGTCATGTACAACACTGCAATCATATTATCATCTTGGGATATTAAGATGATTGTTGCACCATTCAATTAATACATAAATTTGACACCTTCAACATGCAAAAACTTGTAGCTTTGCAAGGATTCATGTAAACTGGCATTGCTCCTATCTTGACTCCGCCCGTTCTTCATCAATATAAGAACACCCAATAAGATAGTTATCCATATATCCACATACACATCCTTTGACTTTATTTGTAAATGGTGGTCATGAATATCCATAATTTATCTTTTAGTAACATCTGGAGTTTTCGAGAGAAAACCCATAGGCGGAAAATTGTTACCTTGTCATCAACATCAGTGAAGTTCCGCACATAAATAACTTCATAGCCCAAATATTTGAGATATCTACAACAAATCCAGTTCAAATAATAAATAAATGCAGTGCATAGGTTGGATAACAGGGACTAATTTAATGTCACCAAGATTTGATAAGTGAAATAAATAAAAGCATTCTGTGGAAATCAAGTAAAAAAAGTATCTTTGCAGGACGCCTTCCATCATCAAAAAGAACATGTGACGGCATAACCAGGCAATAACTGAGCTCACACTACACACTACAGCATATCCTCATAGATAGGCAGCATAACATGGATTAAAAAGCATAAAATGCATAAAACCCAGAGTTTCATTTCAAAGCCCAAAACTGAATTTGAGATGTTAAAAATCCTATATTTAGAAGATCTTAAACTCAACCCTAAAACAATCAATAGTATTTAACCTGGGAGCTCAGTTTATATAGTATGTCTAATGATGAGCTATTTTCTGCCAGAGCATAAAAATTATTACGCATTAAATCAAAGTAATCAAACACAGACTTGCGAATCCCTCAACCAACTATTGCAATTGCCTAAAAACTACCATGAATAAGCAGCCTCACCCCTCAACTTCACAAAAGAACGCATAAACAGAAACACTTAATCATCATCCAAAAGTCCTCCTACAAACTCATTCAATCTATCCAAAGGTTACGAAACTTTTCTCAGCACAAAATCAAGCAAACATGAACGAATATAGGGAAAAAGGAAACCTGTAGAGAACATCAAATGCCACGTAGGCGCGGGAATGACCAATGTGGCTGAAATCGTAAGAGGTGACGCCGCAAATATACATTCCGACTTTGCCCTCAACTATGGGCTTAAATACCTCCTTCTCCTTCGTCATACTGTTGTACAATTGAAGCTCCGGTTTCTTCTCCGCCATTTCTTAAAAACAAAATTACAGAGAAATCGATTGCTGATCGATCGCTGTCGTTGAAGTGGCAGGGTTTTGCTTTTGCTCTGGCGAAAATTCGGAAGTCCAGAAAACAAAACCCTTCTGTAATTTACGAGATTGAGCAAACAGGTTAAATTAACCATTTTCATATCAATCTTATATATAAAAGTAAGGTCTTTACAGTTATTCTCAAATGAACAGTTTTGTTTTCAATAATAAATTTAAAGTCACAATTTTTTCACAAAATGTCAGTATAAATATTAGCTAAAATATCAGTTTCATGTTCGAGAGTATATACGTTCAACTCAATTGTAAATTAAAACCATATATAAATCTCAAAATTCGAATGACAACGAAATCAGACGGAAGGATTACCTCACAGTCTAGAAATTCAACGCTATTTCGCACGATCCTGTCCCCGACCGAGGATTTTAGCGTGCATGTGACTCAGAATTAGGGTTGTGGGTGTGAAGAAGATGAAAGGACAGCGCGGCGGAATAAATATTTTGTTGGGAAATGACATTAATTTTGGAATCATATAATTTATTTATGGTTTTTGTGGATTATTATAATAGGAGTAGTATTTTGTTATATTTGTTATATTTGTAGCTTAAATTAAATAACTTTTTCCATTCTCGAGAATTACTAATTACTAATTACTAAGCAATCAAATATATAATCCATTTTAATAACAGGATATACTTAAATTAAACCAAATCATCAGTAATAATGGAAGCATGGAGGTAATTTATTGCCTCATATAATCAGCGGCCCAATAATAGTGGACTAGTAAGAAAGTCTGTTTGCATTAAGTAGTGGGCCAGCCCATTTTGGCCCAATCAAAATATCTTTTGTCAATTCCTCAAAAAATAAAAATTATTATTTTATCAAATTTTCCAATTCTGGCCCTTGTTGTCCAAGCAAATAGCACTTGTACTACGCGCTAGGGTTGTAGTACCTTATTCAGTTACCTGCTTAAATATTGATTAAGTTTAATTTGTGCATATCTGTAAGAGAGGGAGAGACTACTGCTGAGCTGAAGATGGTGGGCAAAAACGAGAGCGAAAGCGGCGGTGAAAAGGCGCTGGATTTGTTCCTCAAGATTGGGTTAGATGAAAGGACGGCGAAGAACACCGTTGCTAATAATAAGGTCACTGCGAATCTCACCGCCGTCATTCACGAGGTAAGTGTGCTTTTCTTCGAGATTGTGATCGTGTAAGGTGGAGTGTGATTTCTTCTGTAATTATTTGTTTGCAGCATGTGGTTTTTTGTGATATTTAGTTACTGTCTGCGTTTTCTGGAATTTATGTGATAATTGCGAGGAAAATTGTAGAAGCCACCCATTAATTGTCCCATGTCGACTTGGTAAAGGTTCCTGACTCGATATATAAGTTGTAACCCTCCCCTCTTATAAGGCCTTTTAAGGTAAATAAGGGGTTCCAATCCTATAAAAATGGAAGTTAATCGGCATGCGTTTGTGTTTGGAAGTTGTTTCAATTGGATTTAGTTAAAATATAATATCTTTACTACCAGTTATGCGAACTTCCACCTGAAAAATCTGCAGATACGTGCCTTTGTAGAATATAGACACTCACACACTGGAGCTTTTTATTAGATTTTTATAAATTGCTTAAGTTTAGAAATGGATTAGAATGAAGCATTGCCATGCTCGTTTTATTTTTATATTTTTTAGATTCTTCCTTAACTCTTTAAGTTCTCACGCTAGTTAGCTTTGTTTTTCATCATTAAATATGTTTCTGCAGGCAGCTGTGACTGATGGGTGTGATCGGGCAGTGGGAAATCTACTTTACACGGTAAGAACGTTATTGAGTAGTGATATTTGATACTTCTTTCCTCATAGTGGTCTTTATCTGGCCTCTCGTTTCTTTTCTTAAAACTGTTTCATCATAAAATTTTTAAAAACATTATTCATTGATATTGAGAATAGGTTATGTTCTAATGACTTTCTTCGAGGGGCGATTTTCAGTTAAATTTTAAGTTCTGGTGTATTTGTAAACTACAGACACGATTGCATTTTAATTTCATGTATGCTGGTTGTGTGACGTGTCTATTCTTGTTAGAGTGGATATATTAAACAAAAAGATATGATACAATTTATTGACAGGTTGCTACGAAGTTTCCTGCAAATGCGCTAGTGCATCGACCTACATTGCTTCACTATGTTACTTCCTTAAAGGTATTTTATGAACTCTTTGAGCTCTTATTTTTTTATGTACTTTTACTTCAGGTGAAGCTCGGATAATTACTTTGATGTATTCTTACTGCTATAGATTAAAACTCCTGCCCAGCTGGAAGCTGCCTTTTTATATCTTACTGCTGTGGCTTCTGACAACTTGAAGGTTGATGATTTTGAAGCTGCTTGTGGTGTTGGTATGATGTAAAACTTTTTTTATTGACATGAAACAATACTTCAATTTAATTGGAGTCGGATGTTGGGCTGTATATTTTTTTGAAATAGGATTTAGAACCATTATATTTTTGCCTCCTTAAACTTTTAACTTTTTCTTTATCCATTTGTATCATATTTGATTAATTTCTGCTTCTATTAATTTTTTGTAATAAAGTTTTATGATATGTTTAATCCTAAACTTTTGATACTTGTGTTATGTAGGAGTCGAGGTCTCTGAAGAAGATATTGAAAAAGCCGCAGATGAGATTTTTGAAGAGAATAAAGCTGCTATTGTTGAGCAACGCTATCGAACAAATGGTTTGTTGTTCCTTGTTTCTGAGTGGGCTTTATTAGTTAATTAATTAATTTAATATATGCCAGCAGGATAATATGGCTCTGTATGTTAATGCTTATATGTTGCTTGAGGCTTACTGGAACCATGGTTTTAAAAGGCGTTCTCGAGGCGCGCCTCGAGGCTCGCCTCGGGACGCCTCGTGCAAAAAACGCCCTTGAGGCAGCGCCTCACATGTTCTGTTGAGGCTTGCGCCTCGAGTCACGCAAGGCGATCGAGGCGCGCCTCGAGGCATGCGAGGCGGTCGAGGCAGTCAAGAGGCGGACGCCTCGCGTACGCAGAAAATTAAGCTATTTTTCTATAGTTTTTGAGCTGAAAATAGATGGGCTATGTTTTATTTCATTTAATTGTGAATGAGCTTTCTTTTATTTAATCCAATTATTAATGGGCTTTTCCCAAACGTAATGAATTAAACAATCCAACAACAATTAAAATAAAAATTAGGTTAAAAATTTAATTTTGACTCACAAGTGAGTCATCCTCGCCATTACACTATCCCTGCACTCTCAAATCTCTACTGTCACCACCGACGAAGCAACAATGACACAATTCACTTCTTTCATAGGAAGTTAAATTTGACATTTTAAAAATTTATAATATGTGGAGACTTTATTTTTATGTTTTTATGATATTAGATATGAAATTGTTTGATTTTTTTTATTTACGCCTCGAGTGTACGCCTCGAGGCGAAAAACGCATTTTAAAACCTTGATTGGAACCGTGTCTTTTGACTGATGTAAGCTATTTTAGTCAATATAATCATTATACTTTTCACATAAATTGCTTGCATTGGCATTTTTTGGTTCGTTGACTGTGTGATTAATAAGGACTGTATTAACAATGCTGGCAATGCACAGAACAATTGGTAAAAGGAGGAGAAATTGTAGTTATTATGTTATTCATATTGATCGTATCTTGCAGTTTTCATAAATAGTTGGCACCTGTCATATCTTGCATGCTAGTAATTTTATAGGAAGACTGTTTATTTTGGCACTTCTCTTTATATTATATAATGGTTATTTGTGTATTAATCAATGGTCTTTATATAGTTGGTGAACTATTTGCTCATGTGAGAAAGAAACAGCCATGGGCAGACCCAAAGGTTGTCAAGGTAATTATTCACCTGCTAGAGTTATCTAAAAATCAGTAAAATAATAAGATTTTTATTTATGTATCGTTTTGTTAATTTTTCTGACCTCGGAAATTCATGCCACCAGAAAATTATTGATGCCAAATTATATGCCCTGCTTGGGGAAAGAACAGCTGCAGACAATGAGAAGCCTGTAAAAAAGAAAAAAGAGAAGCCTGCTAAAGAAGAGGTGATCTGAGGGGATCTTTTGTCAAGTCTTTTGAATATAGATACTTTTCAACTTTGGACTGAAGTTTTGGTTCTCCTAGATGACTACATTACATAAATGCAATTTTCTTTGTCTAGTCTTATTAGCCAGTTCTACATAGCATTCACAAGTTGTTCTGCAATCCATATAATAACAATTATGCAAATTGCAGTATGTAAATTTCTTTTTTCCCCCTTCTCTTCTGTGTCACCAGGTTAAAGTTGTTGAGGAGGCAACTCCAGAAAAACCAACGGAAGAAGAAATCAATCCATTTGCAATATTTCCTTCACCTGATCAGAACTTTAAGGTATTGAAATTTGAAAATTTTATTTTCTTAATTATGAGCTGCTTGCCTCACTATTTGTGTGCTTCTTCTTTTGGATACTGGAGGGCAAAGTTTTGATATTGGATGATGCTATAAGTAGATATGTTTGGTTTTTTGGTTTTGTAAAGGTAGATGCAGAAGCTGAACACTGTGAACTAATTCATCTACACTTGGTATCCATTATGTTGGTCTCCAGGTTCACACTGAAATATATTTTAGTGATCGTCCAGTGCTTAGAGCTTGCAATTCGAAGGAAATACTGGACAAACATTTAAAGGTCACTTGTGGAAAAGTGCAGACTCGCTTTCCTCCTGAGCCCAATGGGTATCTACATATTGGACATGCCAAGGTAATTATTTGGCCTAACTAGCATCTATGGTTGTATTTCTTTTGGATATTTTCTTTTGCTCTTATCTGTTAATGGATTCTATAGGCTATGTTTGTGGACTTTGGCCTAGCAAAAGAGCGAGGTGGAGGCTGCTACCTCAGGTCAGGAGTTGTTAACTTGTTATGTTGTCAATTTCGTAAGAGAATTCTCTGAATTGCTGAACATCTTTGATGTGATATAATATAGTTTGGGAAAGTGATTCCTCTTGTAGGACTTGGTTACTGAATGAATTAGTTAAAATTTAGGTAATTATAATGGATGGTCTGCGGTTTAAGTGTGGAGAGAATCGGTTAAGTGGTGCTTGGACATTCTATACTGTTAGAAGCTTTTAGCTTCATGATATCCCAGTTTCTTATTCACATGCTCAGTTTTTGGCCTCTTACTTTTCTGTATAGATAAGGATTGTAGAAATCTGTATTTGCTTCAATATTTTTGTTTCTACTGGGGAACTCCACACTTTTCTGAAATTAAATAAGAACTTGGTTGAACATAATCATTGTCATCTATGGTGAAATAAATTATACACTCTTCAATAGTTGCTTGTGTCAAGAATCAGAAATCTCTGACTACCATTTTAGATATATTATTAATTTATTAGTATTGCAATTGAAGAGTTGTTGTCTTCTAACAGTAGTTTTGATACACAGATTTGATGACACCAATCCAGAAGCTGAAAAAAAAGAATATATTGATCATATTGAAGAAATTGTTGGATGGATGGGATGGGAACCCTTTAAGGTATATTAATCAGTTACCACTAATGGGTTTACATTTGTGTGGACATCGTCTAACATGTTGAAATTTTCAGATCTCCTACACAAGTGATTATTTCCAAGAGCTTTATGACTTAGCAGTGGAACTGATACGGCGTGGTTATGCTTATGTTGATCACCAGGTGGGTTTTTGTTTAAACACTCGACTGTTCCTTCTACAAATTTTTACTGTATCTTTTGTTCGATTATCTAATTTCTCTCAAATCAAAATATCCCGAAGTAGAGAATGTCTTACATAAATTTTTATGTTTCAGATACCTGATGAGATAAAAGAGTACAGGGAAAAGAAGATGAACAGTCCATGGAGGGATAGACCGATTGAAGAATCTCTGAAGTTGTTTAATGACATGAAGCGGGGATTGATTGAGGAAGGAAAAGCAACATTAAGAATGAAGCAGGACATGCAGAATGATAATGGAAATATGTATGATCTAATTGCTTATCGTATCAAGGTAAGTGTCTTGGTCTGAACTTCTTGACTTTGTACAACTTTTAAGGGATGCTAAAGTATTAATTTTCCATTGTTCAGTTCACACCCCATCCCCATGCAGGAGACAAGTGGTGCATCTATCCAAGTTATGATTACGCTCATTGTATTGTTGATTCTCTTGAAAACATAACTCATTCGGTAAGTAAGTTTTCTTATGGCACATGCTTTCTAGCATGTCTTGATACTTGAGCTCGCAAACCGTAAATATATTAATTGCCATACTAGTTGTTTCTCTACTTTTCTGTTTCTTTATAAATAGAGCGAGTGCTTCACTTTCCTTGTTTTTTATCAACAGAATTCTGTAATCTTGATTGGTATTTCTCAAGAAAGTTATCCTTTTCACTGAATGTTTGAGCAATCTTTTTATGCAGTTGTGCACGCTCGAGTTTGAAACAAGGCGTGCTCCATACTACTGGTTATTGGATTCACTGAGCCTCTACCAACCATATGTATGGGAATATTCTCGATTGAATATCACCAATACAGTGATGTCAAAGCGTAAGGTGTGTTCAAGCATCGAAAGGTTGTCAAAGTAGGTAGTTCAATTTCTACATTGGATCTGATTCCGTCTCTCATGCTCTTGCAGTTAAATCGACTCGTGACAGAAAAATGGGTGGATGGTTGGGATGATCCTCGCCTAATGACTCTGGCTGGATTGCGACGTAGAGGTGTAACTTCAACTTCTATAAATGCTTTTGTTCGAGGCATAGGGATTACTAGAAGGTTGGATTTCTTTTGATTGTCTCATTTTTTGCTTTTGCTTATCCACATGCTCTGATAATTGTATTAAAATCTGTGTTTGCAGTGACAATAGCTTAATACGCCTGGACCGCCTAGAGTACCATATTAGGGAGGAACTAAACAAAACGGCACCGCGAACCATGGTTGTGCTAAATCCATTGAAGGTTTGCGTCTAGATATTAATTTTCAGTTATTTTGTTGGCTTTTGCATACATGCAGGAACATGTTATGACTTTTATATTTCAGGTAGTGATTACAAACATGGATGCTTCTGTAATGGAACTTGATGCCAAGAAATGGCCAGATGCTCCTGCAGATGATGTATCATATTTTTATAAGGTTTGTTTGTGTTGCTGCCTCGTTCTCCAATCTTTTAGTATATTAGTTTGTCGTTCTCTGTTTCTTACATGTGTTAGTGTACATGTTTAGCTTAATATTTCCCGACAATTGTTTGATGTTTTTCTTGGTCTTCGTGTTCAGATCCCTTTCTCTAAGGTTGTTTACATTGAACAATCTGATTTCCGTTTGAAAGATTCTAAAGATTACTATGGACTTGCTCCTGGAAAATCTGTCCTCCTTAGGTACATATTTTTGCAGTTACTCTTACTGTTTTTACAGATATGGACTTTAAAATGGATTCTTCTCCATGATGTAGGTATGCATTTCCTATAAAGTGTACAGAAGTGATATTGGGGGATGATAGTGAGACTGTGCTTGAGATTCGTGCTGAGTACGATCCGTCTAAGAAAAGCAAACCAAAGGTAAGCTTTAGCACAATTGTGACAAATGAAGGAGACATATGTAGATACTTGAATATTCTTGAGTTATTGTGATATTCTGTTCTTCAGGGTGTTCTGCACTGGGTGTCAGAATCTTCACCAGGAGTGGATCCTATCAAGGTGGAAGTTAGATTATTCGAGAAACTATTCAATTCGGAGGTTGGGACTTCTTTTAATCTTTCATGTTAACTATTTGTCATGTTAACTATCATATCAGCATTATACAAACTTGCTGTTGTTTGGTGTTGTGACTAGAATCCTGCTGAACTCGACGACTGGCTCGGTGATTTAAATCCACATTCAAAAGTTGTCATAAAGGATGCCTACGCAGTGCCTTTTATCAAGAATGCTGTCGTTGGAGACAATTTTCAGTTTGAAAGACTAGGTAAGCAAGCACCTCACCCCCTCTAAACTTACTCTTCTAATAAATGATCATTGTTAAACCAATTAGTTTAAAAATATGGGGAGTTCAAATATTGTTTACAATTGTAGCCAAATAATAATTACAAGAATATATGTGTCTAGACGAGTTTAAGCCCAATCAATAACCGTTTAGCCATTTGAATCAACTGTGATTCTTCTCCGTTATAATTTTTTTCACTGACACCTTGAGGTACATTAAAATCAAGGAAATTATGCATCTTGTAATCGTACTGTTGAGTCATTCTTGTTTCACTCTTTCGGCAGGCTACTTTGTCGTTGACCCAGACTCTTCACCTGAGAAGCTCGTGTTTAACCGGACTGTAACATTGCGCGACAATTATGGGAAGCAAGGGAAGTGAATTTGAGACAAGACCAAGTGTAGATGAGAGCTGTGTAAGCAAGCAATTGATAGAACACTCGGGTGTGCAAATACGACGACAATACATCATGTGATCTAGTAAAGCAGTTTCACTCTACTCTAATTTGGCCTTTGTAAGATCTTGTCATTATATACTGCTTTGGGATATGCAATTCTTGTCCTAAAAACTGTAGTTTATGGCATTTTTTGGTTTGATTTACACAGAAAGTAAGGCATCTGATTAATTTTGTTTGATAAGTGTCCCTTCATTTCGAGGTCCCACCACATAAAAAAAAAGGAAATAAATGGCGCATACTTTCTTTGAAATCTATTGTAAATTCTTGTACCCAAAATGGCTAGGATTATATTGTCTGAAAAGTAAATATGAAAAGGATTTTACTTTGGGAAATCTTTCTATTTGATTTGTATTCACGAAAATAAAATTTGAGTGGGACGTCTGACATATATGGTATAGGAGTCAAATTTGTGAATAATTCAAGTTGTGGTCCGACCTATTGTTTCGGATATTAATGTGTTACTATGGGATCCAAGGTCGGAACATAAAGTCATATTTTTCTTAAATATTGTATGCTCTTTTGCATCTTATATGTTATTTTTTTTAATGTTATCATTAGAGAAACTTCCAAATTTAGTTAATCGCATGATAAATGGGAATATGCACATTAAGGAATAATGGCAACTAACTGTATTTGATTGATCTGAAAATCCACTTGAGCTCTTTATGGTTATCACTTTTCCAGATTTTGTCAACGATTTTGAGCAATGAAAATGGAGAAAATAATGTATATATTTGTTTGTGGGGGTCATTCGTGAGTGTTGTTCTATAAGGAAACAAAAATCATAAAAATTCAGTGCATATACACTCGATCCCTTCCATCCACAAGTGTTTTTTGATGGACTTCCACAAATTTTATTAAACATTAAATGAATGTGTTTGAATAAAAAAGATGTTACACATTTTATGTGAAGATGAGAAAAAAAAAAAGGTAAAGGATTTGAGGCGGAGGTCATGTCCTAAAATGAGTTGTTAAGATCATGTTCGTCATTGGGAGTTGAAGAGGATTGAATGAGCGGATATCGAATGATTCATTTATATTTCTTGTTATCGTGGAATTCATCACCAACACGGTCAACGAATTCTAACCTAACAACTAGAAAAGTTCAATTACAAACAGAGCTTTCTCGAAACTCCTGCGTTGGATTTTCTTTAAACTATCTATTTATTAACTAATTCAGTGATTAGTATTTCTAATAGGGTTGGTCTAGTAATCAGCGATTCGATACTTCTTATTGCTTCGAGGCCATATAACGGAATTGACCCTAGTACACCGATCCAAATTAAGAGACTGAGTCTCAAAGTCAGCTAAAAATCCTTTCATACCGGTTAGGTCGATGAGATCACTCAATCGCGAAGTTATTTGATTTAAAAGATATAATGCACAAAATATATATGTTACGAGAGGTGGAACCTAAGAGTGTTTGATAAATGAGCATGGATTGAATGTGAAAGGTAGTCTAATCACTAATGAGTCAATAATAATTGTAATTTGCGGCATATTATATGAAATAAAATGGTGACTTAGATTAGTCAATTGGAATATCATTGCTCTTCCACTTGGGTCACATTACTCAACTTCATCTCAACCTTTTTCCATTTCATTACATGTCACCATCCACTATTCTTCAACTTGTTATAATTATGATTTCATTTTCCACCTAATGCTTATCCTATATTGTAATATTTCATCTGTTCTATTAATATTATTTTTTTATAATGTTTTATTATTATTGATTTATTTTTAAAAAAAGCAAAAATAATTATTTATCTAAATGTTATGGACTTTACATTTTTTTTTAATTTTTACATTATATATTCTTTAATTTACGTATTCAAAAGAAATAAACTAACAATATCGATTGTAACGGAATATGATAATTGAGTGATCGAAACAAACAGAAACGTAAAGAGACAGATTTACGTGGTTCACCAACGTTGTGTTGGCTACGTCCACGGGCAGAAAATGAGAACAGATTTTATTATGATAGTGACGGCTACAGATACAGAATGCGTGCCCTACTTCTATATAAATAGAGTACATCAGATGGGTTGAGCCCAATAACACAAGTCAGGCCTAACATAACAATAATGTATATCGTCGGGCCGGGGGCGACTCCGCCCCCCCGGACCCCAGGCAAGGGGGCGAGTCGCCCCCCTTGACCCCCCAACTCGCTGACCGGGCAGCGAGACTCCCGTTTGCGTAGCTGCAAACTAGATTCAAGGCATACTAACAGAGTCAAAGTAAGTAACATTATTAATGCATTTTGCAATATTAACATGAAAATCGTGAGATCGAATTACACCATAGCCGCCTTTTCAAGTGGAGCTACTAGTTCTAAATTAAATTATATACTAATTCAAGTGCACGTTTATTAAATTCCTTTTCAAATTGTCACTTTAACAACGTTATATTTTGAATTAATCGCCCCCCGTTTTTAATTTTCTGTGTTTTGTTATGCTCTTTATTCAATTTCAATATTTTTCCTTCTTTTACTTAAATTATTACCTTAGAATTTCAAGAAGAGAGGATTCATAAACCCGAATTAGAAATTTCAACATCTAAACCTGATCCGAGTATTCAAAATTATCTGAGTGATTATAATTATTTTTAAAATATTGGATATTTTTTTTATTATTTAAAGTATTTTCATGTAATCCGTATATTTTAATATCCTAAAGGATTTTGGATAATTTAAATAGAACTCGAAGTACCCTAAGTTAAACTTTCATAGTACATATTAATTGGACTACAAACTTAGATTTCACACATGCATAACCTTTGATAAAAAGAAAAGCAAAAGGAAAAGTAGATATATATATATATATATATATAAAGATTACATATGATTTTGGCCCTACGACTAAAATAAAGAGAGCCATTTTTCCTAAACTCTAACATATGATCTCATTATCAAATCTCATAGTGCCCACAACTCATCACTGTTCCAAAAGGAGCTCTCCATCTCCTCCCTGAACCAATCAGCATCCCCCACGTGGCAATCCGACATGGCAACGCACCCCATTTCCTGCATGTCCTCATAGCAAGGATTCTCATTTTCACCGAACGAGGTTAAAAACCCACAACTCTCTTGAATCCCGAGGCTGCAGTTTGAATTAATTACCGCACCGCCCTCGTCGGATTTACTGCAGGGCGGCGGCGGTGAAGCAGCTGGCTTCGGAGTTTCCGAGGTTGAGATGGAGGAGGAGGAAGAGGGAGAGGGGGATGATGACGTGGCGGCGGCTGATGATGACGTTGATGAGTTCTGTTCGATCTTCTCCAGTAGTCTTGGCATCCAGTAGAATCGAACGGCTTCTAGAAACTTCTTGCTGTTGGAATCCACCTTAAGCTGCCGCGCTTGTTTTTGCACTCTGGTCCTCCAATAGTTCTTTATTTCGTTATCGGTCCTTCCCGGCAACTGCTCTGCGATTTTCGACCACCTGCATGGGATCATTAATCAAACAAGATTAAGCACTTGGATTAATTTATAAGAGGATAAAATTAAATAAAAAAAGAAAAAAAGAAGCTGACCTATTTCCCCATCTGGAATGGAGTTCGAGGATCAAGATTTGTTCATGGGGGTTTAGGTTTCCTCGTTTGATGTCTGGTTTCAGATAGTTTAACCACCTCAATCTGCAGCTTTTTCCTGTTCTTTTAAGCCCTGCAGCCGCAGACAACAAAAGGACAAAATCAGACTTGAAAATTTTCACATTTAACGTTTCAAAAGTAAAGAATATTTCACGCACTAGCATGTGTTTTCATGTGTGTGAAACTTAATATTACACATAAGAAGGTAGGTTTTTACCTGCAGATTTGGCTAAAGAATTCCATTGGCCTTCACCATGAGAAGATATGTATTGAATGAGGAGATTGTCTTCTTCTAATGTCCATGGCCCTCTTCTTAGCTCATTCCCATCTTCATCCAAATTGCTTCTTACACCTTTAGGAATCCTAACACTACTCATCATCACAAAGAGAGAGAGAGAGAGAGAGAGAGATTTGATTGAGAGTTGAAGTGAAATTTGGTGGGATTTAGAGTGACAAAAGAGATTTTATAGTATTTGATAACAAGATGACTTTTACTAGACTTGTAAAGAAACTAAAAAGTGGAGCCCATTTTGGAAGTTTATCATTTTCTCCATAGGAAATGGCTTTATTTTGTTCTTTATAGCACACATAGAATTTTCAATTTTTGTGTAGTTTGAGGAAGGTGAGTGCGTGCAATGAACTAAGAGGATATTATCTTTTTGTGAGCATCTAATAATTCCAAAGATTTTTTTCATATATTACATAAGATGGTCTCAATTGACTCTAGCTTCTATTCCAAATCAAGAAAAAATTTAATGTATACTTTTCAA
Organism: Leonotis leonurus; assembly: GCA_026898415.1. Taxonomy (NCBI): domain Eukaryota; kingdom Viridiplantae; phylum Streptophyta; class Magnoliopsida; order Lamiales; family Lamiaceae; genus Leonotis; species Leonotis leonurus. Next base: position 1,846,110 of record JAPKLX010000036.1, read on the forward strand.
AGGATAAATAATAACTTGAAAATGGCACAAAATTACAATACTAATCAACAATTGAAATTCAATAAATTCGATATTAAAATTTTTAATAAAACTCGATCTCGAACTACTAGACACTCTATAATGATAATAGGAGATGAAGTTATTAATTAAGTGGAAAATACCAAATTATGAGTCATGAGATATTGCAAGTTAGTTTTAGCAAGCAAACTTAGAACAAGAAAGAGGATCCATTTTGTCTTTAACTTCCAAATTTTACTCTAAAGTTCTGACAACATAGGACAAGTATATAGATTGCCTTCCTATTATTTTCCTTAAATAATCCTATACTCCATTTCATGTAAATTGAATTTGGAACCGGAAAATACTAAAACATAATAAACATGATATGTTACTACAAGTTAAAGATGTTTGTGATCATTCTAAATTCAAAATAAAAACAAAAAAGATGAATTCAAATAAAATTGCTCTTCAATGTGTCTTAATAATAATTACTTCATCCATTTCACTACACTTGTCCCAACTTCTTCACCACAGAAAATTAGAAGTGATTGATAAGATTTAAAGTATTGTGGGTTATAATATTTTGTGCATTATTTTTTTTATAAAAAGCTCATAATTTACAAAATATTCGAAAGTGTTAAAGATGTATCAATACCAAATTACACATGATTACAAATATGGTAGAAGGAAATAACAAAGAAAGACATAGAGGAAGTGGAAAGAAGAAAAGTGAGTTCTTGAAAATGAACTCTTTTTTATTTCTTTTTTAATAGGATGATTCCTTCTTGCTTCCCTTTGGAATATTTATGCCAAGAAACGTGCTTGACTAGAATGGATTAATCCTCTATTTATTTATTTATTTGCGACAAAAAAGTGGGGTTATTCCTTTTGATGAGTAGGGCGGCAAAAATATGGAACTAATTAGTTTTGTAATATTATTATTAAATTTATAGATTCCAAGATTGTGCTTCAAGACAATGATGTCTCCTCAGAGCATAACTTCGATTTCTCCTATGCAAACTTCTCTCGAAAATCGATGCCATTCATGGGAATATAAAAGATTCATTTGCAAATCTTGTTAATTTCTATGCCACCCTAATTTTGTACAAAATTTGGATCTTTTTTCTCTTGTTATTATCGGTGGATTAATTTATTTAATGTGCACAAAGATTCTCATAGAGTCATAGGCAGATTCTTTCATGTTGAGTATTTGAAGGAGCAAATTAAATAGGCACGTTACTACTTATTCTTGTTCTTCAATCTTCCTTCTTAATTTGCATTGAGGCCAAGCTTAAACATCTTATTGAATAGAACATGAATAATATTCATTGCTGGGTTAATTATGAAAACTACTCACTTCTGTAAGTCGAAAATGAAAAACACACACATTGATTGTTTATAGTATAATATGATAACTTTATTGGGAATTAACACACGTACAAGATCGCGAAAATAAAAAGTAATAGGAGAATTATTTACCTATTCTATCTTTCGACTATGTTTGGGGTAATGTCAAGTCAGAATATTTTCACTATGATTTTCGGATATAGAAGATAAAGAGAAACTGGTATTTATAATAATAACAACCAAATCATAATCTTAAGCTCGTTATGATTAATATTGGGTCAAAAACGTAGGCCCAAATCATCAGTGTTCTTATAAAGTGAACAATCCATTCATACTCCATACTCCAACAAATTTTATTAACCTCCATTAAACCTCCGATTTATTTTGTTATTCATTGTGATGGGATTGATTGAACTTCAAGTCGAGTAGCTATATGTAGATGAACTTGGTCCTCAAATGTCATAATCAAGATTAGTTTGGTTCATTGATCTTGGGCAAGTTAAATGAAAGTGAAATGTCAAGAAGAATCTTCCTTATGTCTTGATTTCATTTCTTTCTTACACTCTTCCCTACTCTATGGGGATTTCCCTAGTTGTCCACCAAAGAGAATCACAATTACATACTCACATTGTGCTCATTAAATAGTAGAAAGTGCCCTAATTAGTCATCACATGTCTTAAAAGACATGACTTTCCACTTGAATTTGGGGCCAAGAAGTTGTTGATGTGAAACCCCCTTAGATGGTTGTACTTTCACCCAAAGAATAAATGGTTGAGGGAAAAAGAGAAGGATGCATGTGAAATCAATATTAAAGAACAGTTGTTTTCAATGATTATAAGTTAAGACTCTCAAAGAAATGATTACAAGATAAGTATTTTTTCTTGTTTTAGTAAGAATTTCATGCTTTATATATAAGCTTAGCCTCAACTTCAATAAGGGAAGTCCTCAATCATACTGTATTTGTTTACTTTTTTATCTTCCATTTTCTTTTGGGCCTAAGCACATCTGGATATGGGCTTTTTCGGGTAGGCCCAGTTTTTGAAATTTTGTGATTCGTTTTGGGCCAATGCCTGCATTTCCACACGCATACTAAAACAAGAAAATAAGTTTTTCCACATTTCCGATATAGCCATTTTAGCGAGACAGATGGAGTACTATAACTCACATGGAAAAGATGATTATAATTTTCATTATATGTAATTTTACTTTTTCTTACCGACTCGACAAATACTCCAGTAACAAGTTGAGGTGAGCTAAATACTATTCGTTTTGGTTAGGCTTATTTAGAATATTATAGTGTTCGAGTTTAACTCGAAATGTAGTTATAGAGTTCAATCTCGACTCGTGGGATGCTCGATAAGATTATTTTCGAGTTTAAAATCCGTCAGCTCAGCTCGTTTGTTATTCATGTTAATGATTTTCAAGCTCCAGCTCAAACTCAAATTCAAACTCGTATAAATTTATAATTTTAATAGATTAGTTATTTTGATTTGAGGCTAGACTGAATACTCGATTGAAAACTCAATTAAATATTTGATTGAAAATGACTTGATAGAAAACTCGCGAATACACTCATAAATCAAATATGAAATTGTTGAACTTTTGATTAATATATCATTATATATATTCATTTATAAGTCATATTAATGTATTCCTTCTTGCAAATCATAGCTAAATTGAAGACCCACCTACATATATAAATAATTATCGAAAGATACTACAAAATGACTTATATCCATACATATATATATATGTATGTGGGCCTAAACTCGATCTATAGCTACATTATTTAGGATTAATGCATGTCATGATCTACGATGCATTAACATTATAATCCTTAATCCAAGGGAATTGATGGCCCTATATTATTCATTTTCACTGCAGATATGAAAACGAGGTAACACCACTTGTTATAAATGTCTAATTCGTGCGACCCACGATGTACTGTGTTCGTTCTATTAACATATGTTAACTTCATTCTAGTATTTGGACACATATACATGCACACATACATGATGCATAAATAGTTAATGCATGTGATTCAATATATATAATCACTTAGTATAGATAGTTCAATGCATCAATACTATTGATCATCGATCATTAAAAACAAATATAAAGACACAAAGTTGATATACAGTACTATAGATTTCAATAATTGGAATGATTCATTAATTCATATATAAGCAACAAATATATATATGTAGGGGATGAAGTTGCATTAGTCAATCATGTCAAATATCACTTTCTCCCTCTTCCTAATCCTTTTCTTTCTTTGTTTGTTTTGAAAATGAAGGCATGCATGCAGTAGATATTGTTTTGTTGTGTAATGAAAACACATCCTTAAATTCAAAGAGGCCAATTAGGAACAGCACTTTGGAAGTGTGAAATAGTATTCCCTTCATATACTTCTCCCACAAGTTTTTCCATTGCTTGTCCAGCTTCATAAGCACTGCTGCTTCCCTGTAAGAATTATATTTTATAAATGTAGGACAAGATAATATATATATATAATATTAAAGTCAACTTGGCATTCAATGAAATAACAAGGAGATAAATGGTAAAATATTTAAAGAAATAAAGTATATATCATTGAGAAGAAGACATATAACTTAAGTATGTATATAGATCCAAATTTAATGGATGAGTCAATATTAAAATTTGAATTCTCGTAATATATATTTACAAATTATTAATTCATGAGATAACGAAAGACCTATTTAAGTTTCAAAATTGAACATGAATATATGATGGAAAACAAAAGGTCTCCACTATTTTAGAAGTACAAAAGGTAAAAAAAAAATTGCATGAAAATTACTATGTTTTGAGTGGGAAATTAGAAACACACAATTTTATTTTTATTTAGTATATTTATATACAATCACTAGAACCAATAAATTTATTTAAAATTTAATTTATTTGAACGATAAATCACACACCTGTAGAGCTTCCATGGCTTCAGCTTCAGAAGAGTTGAAATCGTAGAATAAACTTGCTGCAGAAAGCTTCATGGATAGAAACTACAAACCAAAGGAAATTTAATCAATTTCAAAGAAAAAATTGAATTGTATATTCCATTATTAATAATATCAATTCTATATGTATGTGTGTATATATAAAAAAAATCTTACATCAATTTGGTTTTGTAACGACCGTACATAATTAATAATCACATCCAACATTACAGCCATTCCCATCGTCTGCAGGGAATTTAATTCTCAGATATTTCATTGTTATAACATAAACTAAAAGAATAAAATAATCCTACAACGTACGATCGAATACATGAATTAGTTCTACCAAAATAAATAATTAATTAATTAATTAATACCTTATAGCACCCTGGAACCAGATCTTGCAAGCATCTCAACTTTTCATTTATTTTTTCTCTTCTTAACTAATTCAACAAAGAAAACAAAAAGATCAGATCTTGGAAAATAATGAAATAAAATTAATTATATACAAGTAGACATATATAGTTTCTTGAGAAAGAAAAATAAAATGATAAATCAAATAGTTAATTAATGATATATATACCCTTTCAGCCAAACTGTGGCTATCAGTGGCTTGCCCTCTCTTTGCTCTAACATGAACAACTTCTTTAGGTTTCTGAGTTTCTCTCTCACTAATCTTCTTTCTCTTCTTCGCACTATTATTCTGTCATAATATGAGAAACAAAGAGTAAATTAAGACACAACTTCGTCACAAAATAGGGTTTTTGTTATTGCATTAGAAGAAATGTAATAATACCTGCGCTCTGTCAACCTTGTCTGATGCAAGAAAATCAGACTCAGAAAGTGAAGGGGACGGATTCATCATGTTCATGTCGTTGCATCCGTGGCCCGACGGGAAGAAATGGGCCATCATCGGGTTGAAAGCCGGCGCGTTAGGCCCTACTGATCTCAGGATTTGATCATCATAAGGCATGGGGAGCTCAGTTTGCTGGTGATGATTGGAAAAATCTTGATTGGATAAGGACATGAGGCTATGAACATTTGTGTTGAAGGCTTCGAATGAAGCCATGTTGTTGAGGAGTTCTAGGTTTGAAGAGTTCATTTGTAAGAAAGAAGGTTTAGGAAAGTTCTCCATGAAAATGATATGATAGGTTTTTCATTGAGGTGAGAATATATAAGTTTTTGATGTTCATGAAAGGTAACTTTCATCTTTTTCTGAATAAAGATTATAGCTTTTGGCCCATCTAACTATTGGGTGTAAGTGATGGGTGTTTTGTTGCTTATCCTTTTAGTTCTTGAAAGAAAAAAATGTATTAATTTTTGTGTGGATGTGAGTTCATGGATATGGATGTAGTACCCTAATAAATTTCATAAATGTAGTTAGTGGGACCATTCATTGCTCTTGGTTTGATTAAGTATGACTGTATGCAAAGTTGTGTGTTGATTCTTGAAGATTGTACCTTCAATTTTTGGAAATGAGAAAGTAATGATGGTGTAGATATAAGGAGTAATGTAGTGACCACACTATGGCTGTAGCTATGACTATTGCAATTATATATATGATTGCATGCTAAGATTATCTTGATAATTAAGAGTCTAAATTAAATATATAGTTAGAATATAATTTAGGTACAAATTTAGTGTAGCATAAAACCCTAAATATGATCATATTGTTCAAGGACCTTCAAAAATAAGCTAGCACCAGATATTGAATATAATATCTATAATAAATATTTTACATAATAATATGCATATATTTTAGAAAATCTATGCATTTGCATATATTGGTAATATTGTGAACAGATTTCTTTTTATTAAATAAAAAGGAACAAAATGAATAGAATTCTTACAAGAAAGTCATGTTTATGAGCAAAGTTTAGAAAACTGCTAATAAAATCTTTAAATACATTCTGAAAAACAAAAAAGGTGCAATTTATTATACTAATATAATTCATTGAAAATATGTTGCTACATAAATTAAAAAAAAGTATAAAAAATAAACAGATTATAATGGCATATTCTTTTTCAGGATGTTTTGTTAATTAATGATTCGTTCCCTTTTTGAATAAAAATTAACATGGTGTGTTCTTAATTTTCGTGTAATGAATTAGTTATTAATTTTACTTGATTATCATTTAAAAATTAAACTTTATCCTGTATTCTCGAAGGAATACGAGCTATCTCCAAATTATAATCAGTGTAAATACCTAAGTAAAGTATCCTTTTCATCTCAAAATCTCATTTTATTAATTAGCACCCAAAACACATAATGGTTAGTAACATTGATATTTACTCGTTTACTCGATATGTGATATTATCAATTACAGAATGGAAGGGTATTAGATCAATATAATCCCAAAAAACATCCATCATCAATCAAAATAATAAAATAAGAAGAACAAATTTACATAGAAACTTAAACATGAGAAAACCACAAACAAAGAAGAAAATTTCACTATGAGCCAGAAATAGAATACAAAGGTATATATCATCCCAAAACCCTAACCATAAGTCTCATCAAACTCGATCCCAACCACATTGCAAAATATTCAATCGCATTGCGTACATCTTGGACTCAGACCCAAATATTTTATGTCATTAATAACAACATAAAATCTAAAACTATTACTCCATCCGTCCCACTAAGTTTGACACTTTTTTTTTCCGGCACGATTATTAAGGAGAGTGTATAAAGTAGTGTAAGAGTGATAATAGTGGTAGAGTCCACACCTTTTTGAAGAGATAACTTTTACTATTTTTGGAATGTGTCAAGCTTAGTGGGACGGAGCTTTTACCTTTTTTGGAATGTGTCAAGCTTAGTGGGACGGAGGGAGTACTTCTTTTACTCTTGAGAGAGATTCTTGAAAGGATACATGCATAACAATTTTTCGTATAGTCAAATTACAATTTACATTAAGAGGCAGAATAAAAAATAGCCAAAAAAGATAGCGAATAATTCATAGCATTTCATAGCCTGAATATGAAGGGTATATATAAATTATACGATTCATACTAAAGTGCTTGAATATAAATACTGTTAAATTTGTAGTTGTTCTTTATCTTTTAATATTTTTTTAACTATTTTGAAATATTAACACGTATATTAATTTAATAATTACCTTATTTTGGATGGGACTCATTTACCCTACTTCTTACATAACTTACCCACACAAATTTCAAAGGTTTTTGCCTAACTAAAAATCATATAAAGCCCACCAAATAATACGAAAATGAAGGTACAAACAAAGTTACACTACCCTAGTATCCATAGGCATCGATCCATGCACTAATTCATATTCTCTTTTTATTGATTTAATCTCCCTTTGTAATTGTACCTTTCTTAATCCCCATGCATGCACGACTTTTATTTCCTCTCTTGCTTAAGCAACCTAGCATGGAATATGGTTCTAAATTCTTGATGCCTAAAATTAGATGCATGGGAACTTTAACTTAAAACTTTTCCCATTTATGGCAATCATTTTCTTCAACCCTAACAAAGCAAACGTCTCATTCATAACCCTATTTCTGGAGTTGGGCTGCCTGTATGGGCTACTACTACTACCTACTGCCTCAATTAAATTTAAACCTACCTACGAATTCATTCAATTATATTTCTTCATATATCTAATCCTTTATAACAAATCTCCACCAAAAATTTATAGGGTTTTCACTCTTCTTCTTCTTCCTTCTTCACCATCCACACATATATAGTATATCATTCATGATCTCATTATTAGTTTATTTCTAATTCTGCCCAAATTCAGTATCTGTTTAAGTAGCCACTCTTTCCTTGGCTGAACCACCCTACTATATAGGGTTAGGGTTAGGGTTAGGGTTATGGGTGTTTGTCCTTCCTTCCTTTCTCTCTCATTTTTTTCTTAGAGAGAGAGACATTTACCAAATAATTAAAGATTTGTTTAGAGATAGATAATCTCTGTTGTAATTGAAGATAGTGTAGACACCTTCACTAGTAATTAAAATTTGATAATGGGATGTTTATTCATTCACTTAAATAAGACAAAAAAAAAAGTAACCGTAATTAATGTCCATATTCCCCTCACCGAGTTTTTGTATTGATTTAGATTTCGTTTCCTACAAAAGGGTTCACCAAGAAAAGTCAACATTCAATTCCAAATTTTGATTTTGCTTCCTTACTCTCTCGGCGGACATAACTTAACATGCATGCGATTTATATGTCAATAGCACAAATATATCATTTTTATTTTTATTTTTTTGAAATAAATGTTAAACTATAACTTAATCAATAAAACCCTAGTTGGAAAAGAAAAATTAATAAATTTTTATCAAAATTTTATTATTTATCTATATATCATATCATATTAGTCGCGAACACGTTAAATTATGTTTGTCGCGGGAAGGGAAGCTGTTCTATTATATATATATATATATATATATATAACTTACAATTCAATTGGTATTGAGGAGATGTATATAGGTTTGAGAAGTTCAATTTTCCTTTCTATTTTAACCATTTGATTTCCATGGTGAAAACATTATAAATTAAATTGCATTAGTTGCGTGAGTCTGTTTTATACTTCTTCTTAAGTTTATTATTTTAGGACAAACAATTGTAATGCTATTCTTGTTCTCATTTTAATTATTTGTAGAATTATATGCATATTACATTGACTGATCATGATTTTATTGGATTCAATTAATGGATGAAGATGTCATGACGAACAAGATTGCATTAAACACTGATTAAGATAAATATAATCTATTGCATTGGCAAACTTAAGTGGGGTATTATTATAAATGTTTTCATAAAATAATGATCATAAATTGCACAACAAATCACAAAGGGTACATTTTTTGATTTTTGCAATTAAATGCACAAATTATCAAAATTTTACAATTAAAATTTCACACTTCTCTTATGATTTTAGATTTTAGAAATCTTTCAAACGAAAACCCCTTCACCTAATACTTTGAATTTCTAGCTAGTGTTAGTTGTTTTAATTTCGATTTTTCATATACATGCATATTAATTGATCATTCAAGAATGTGCTAGGTATGGTTGTTAAATTTTATTTGTATTTTTAATGAGGAACTTGCATTATTAATAAACCAGAACTCACAAAACATTTGTTGGGCTTTAAAAATTTTATTGGGCTTAAAATATGAGCTCTAATTGGGCTAATAATATGATCTGTAATTGGGCTTACTCGTTAGTAAAACATTGTGCCTGGATATGCTTTAATTTCATCCTCAAGGCTCAAAATTAATTTCCGAGCATTGAACAATATTTCATTCATTACACTACAATTAATTATATTTTTTTAATTGAAATATTTCAATTAAAAATAGTCCTTTTTTAAAGAGTAATTTAAAAAAAATATTATATTTAATATTTATAACAAAATACTTTAATTTTTTAATATCTGTATCAATTTTACTGTTGTCACTTTTAATAAGATAGAGGAACTGAGGAAGTGTTCATTTATTTGTTTAAGAAGATGATAGTTTTCTTTATTATGTCATGTGGAGTATTAAATTCTATTTTTAACTAATTATAAATGAAAATGTACTAATGTAATATGAGGGAAGGAGTAACACCTATTTTTATTTATGAATTATAATATAGTTTTCGGACAAATTAAAGTGCACCATATATATAATATTATAATGTTATAGGTGTATGTTCATGAACTTGCTAGATATTTTATAGCACTACCTTAACCGAACATGCTGTTTCATTCATGCATAGCTTTCCCATATCTAAATATTTAAATAATTGAACTTGGATTTTTGCTATATGCTGAGATACTGCTGGATTTTAGGTATGGGTGTAATTAAATTAATCTTCTTGAAAATATTAAAAATAAGCAGCAATTTTTGTACTCCTTCCATTTCATTTAAGATTGTCCGATTTTAATCAAAATTGTGAATACTTTATTAACTTTAGGGCAACTTGAATGGACAATATTAATTAATTCCTTGACATAGTATAATATTCTAAACTACTTGTGTTGTGTGACGTTAACAAATCAATATTGAAATTCATTGAAACATTAAGTTGTCTTAAAATTCTACTCTACTTTATAAAAAGACTTATAAATTATAATACCAATACTATACACATATATAATTATTAATTCACAAGCGATATCTAAAACTTTACTTTGAAAAATTCTCTTATTGCAAAAGTCGTTGCAATATTTTCCTCACACCATCACTATTTATTTTCTATAGTGAATAAGAAATAAATATGGGACCATATATATACTTTATTATATACACTAGATTTCAAACAGAGGTATATTACTATATTCATAACAAGAGACAATTCTCCCAAAAGGGTCTCTCTCATACTTCTTCAATCTTCTATTCATTTCCCATATATATTTTTCGACAACGAAAATATAAATATTTATTTTAGATAATAATGAATGAATTCTTATTCTCATCCATGAAAAGGGCCCCACCGAAATCCAGCAATCAAATATCTACCCAATGAGCAACATAATATAAGATAACTTTAAATATTTCAACCAATGGGAGAAGAGATAAGGCCTCACGTGGGCCCTATTAAAAGCCAAACCCCATAACTTAGTATTTGATAAGTCGCATAAGGATACAAAAAGCGCTTTAATGACAAATAAATAAAATAGCCTAAAAGTGCAACTGTGGACCATCCTTTATCCAAATAATTGCACCAATTGCAAATTTTGAATCTCTTTACATAAACAAGAAGTTGAGCACTTTTTTTTTTCTCTTGCACCCTTTGATTTGATTCTAATTTTTCTTCTTTTCAATTTTTTTTCCCTAGTGTGTTCATACACTCAATTACTCAAACACAAGCATACCTAAAGATACATAGATTACATAAGATAATACCAAAAGAAGAAACTCAATGGTTTCTTCACACAAAAAGTTGTCCAATGTTGTTGGGGGGAAATCAGCTAGGGCTTGCGACAATTGTGCAAGAAAACGAGCCCGATTTTATTGCACCGCGGACGACGCATTCCTATGCCAATCATGCGACGCCGCGGTGCACTCGGCGAATCCCCTTGTGCGTAGGCACGAGAGGGTCCGGCTTAGGCTAAGTGGCCAGTCACGAGCCGGGCTCAGAATCTCCGTGCCTACTACTTGGCACGGGGGATTCACCCGAAAGGCTCGGACCCCGAGGAAGAACAACAACAAGAACTTAAAGTACAGTGCTGACGAGCCCCTCGGCCTTGTCAGCACGGTGCCCGAGATCTCGGGGGACGAGGAGAACGAGGAACAGCTTCTCTACCGGGTCCCGATTTTCGACCCGTTCGTCGTGGAGCTATGCACTTCGGCGCATTCAAACGAGGCTGGAAATAGTAGTCGGATCGACGGTGGATCCAAACCCGAATACGATGAATACAGCCAAGAAATTGGTGACATGGAAGGGTTTCTGCCCTCAGAAATGGATCTTGCTGAGTTCGCGGCTGATGTTGAGAGCATGCTAGGGAAAGGGCTCGATGATGTGTCCTTCGACATTGAAGGGCTTGGGATTCTTGAGGATGATAGAGAGAGGGAGTGTTTCTTGGGAGTGAAAGTCGAAGATGAGGAGGAAGTCGATCATCATCATCATGATCGTCATCATAATCTGATCGATGGTGAATATATTGGAGTTGATCTCAATTTCGACTATGATTCTCACATCAATGGCAGTTTTGAGGAATCTAACAAAGTAGATGATGCCAAGAAGATTCTATTGAGGCTCGATTACGAAAGCGTGATGTCATCGTGGGACCACCACAAGTCGCCGTGGACTACGGGGGAGCGGCCGGAGTTGAACCCTAATGATTACTTGGTATGTATATAATTTATAACTATCTAGCCTAATCTAATTTTAATCACATTAATCTGATCATTAATTACTTTTTTGATGAATCGTAGGGCACGTGCGAGGAAATGAATGTGTACGGCATTGCGGCGACGAACGGCGGCGACAGCGGAAGAAAGGCGAGGGTGATGAGGTACAGAGAGAAGAGGCGGACGAGGTTGTTTTCGAAGAAAATAAGGTACGAGGTTAGGAAATTGAATGCCGAGAAGAGGCCCAGAATGAAAGGGAGGTTCGTCAAGAGACCTAATTCTGTGCCATTCCCCTTAATTTGATCAATAAATAAACAGGATTAGTTAATTTGTAATATATATGGCTTGGTTCATTTTGTACCCAAATTAAGTTTGGTCATTTTGTAATTTACAGCATGTTGCTGTCTTCTCTTCACATGAATGGAAAAATACTGAGATGAAGAGTGTTAGAAGGCAAAAAGAAAGAAAGAGTATGGATGAGAGTGACAGTTGCCCTTCATATTAAATTCGAATCTTAATTGGAATCTTGTGAGTTTCTTACAGAATTCAGATGTGACATTTTCTACGCAGAAAATGATTCATCATGGCAACCTAACTAGAAATATATTCAAATTCAAAACGCTCTCTCTATATTAATTTGCATATATTATTCCTGTTTCTTGTGCACTGGTATTTTCTTCTATCCCACTAAATTTTACATTTTTTTTTCGGCACACGCTTATTAAGGAATGTATAAAGTAGTGTAAGAGTGATAAATGTAGTAGGGTTCATACCTTTTTGAAGATATAACTTTTACTATTTCTTGAATGTGTCATTCTTAGTGGGACGTACTAAAAGGAAAAATATGTCAAGTTTAGTGGGAAAAAAAGTATTATTTAGTATAGAATAACCCTTTTATTGTATAAGATATTAGTATGACTATGAGGAAGAATGTTACTTACTTAGTTGAAGCTGCAGAAACATGATGAGACTTGACAGAACATATATATGAGGAAAGTAAAAGAAAGATTGTGATGCAAAATTAATTTGCAGTTAATTTGGTGGTTAATGGGCCTCTCTTTTGATGGGCTGTTTTTTCTTCTGGGCTTTGTATGCGGCCCATAATGTTGATCACATATCCAATCCATTCACACCTTTAAGTACGTACAAATTCCATTTATGTACTCAAATCCACACAAAGTGCTCACCGTTTCTATATACTTATATAATAATTATTACTACTATTATTTGAGATCATTTGTCCAATCACACAATACATCCGACTATTTCAATTTATTACTTATAGTGTGCGTTAATTGGAATAAACTTAACCTTTGGGCAGTTTTGAAGAGTCGTCGACTTAATTATTATAATATTAACCAACTTCTAAAACTCATTTCTATATATAAAGTTGCATAATGCAAATGCGTCACGCATCCTTAAACTATAGAATAAATAAGGGTTTTGGTGCACCAAGTTCCCTAATCGATCAAAGATTGGACATTTATTTAATTTGTTATACATAATTTACACATATATATGTGGCGACTGGCAACCTGCGTGAGTTATAAACATTAATTTGTTTCCACTTTTAGTTAAATAATAGTGTATTTTATAGGCTTCGCAACTTAAAAGTCTAGACACAATGAATCTTATATAAATTACAATGGAATCTTGAATTTATTGTGTCACCAAACACTAGTTGCATAACAAATCGTCAGATACAGAGTCATCACTTGAATTTTAAATCGACTTATTTAAGATCAATGTTTCAAAAATAGCTAGGTGCTAGTTGGACGGTAGAGTGGACGTACTCGTGTCTAGACGGCTAGACGGGTTTTTAGGCGTATCGAATAATAATATCAATTTTTAATATTTTACATCATATTCTAAAGTACAAACTATAAAATATATTATTCATAATTTTACTTTTTAATTCACAATAATAAATTTTACAAAAATATAATATGTTAAGTAGAATATAATATTCTTGAATTTAAAATGAAATCTATATAATATGAAATAATATACATAATAAGTTAAATTTCTTAAAAAGATCTTATTTAGCCGCACAACCAACCTGATATGCCTCAACCAATTTGTGCCAACTAGCAACAATATTTAACCCGTATAGACCGACTATCCTGCCTAAAAGACCAACTAGTATCTAAATACCTAGATATGATCGTTTAGCAAATAATCGGATCGATCAAGTTCCGAATAGAACTTAAGCGGCCGTCTAGCCCGACTTTTCGAACACGTGTTTAGAATTATTAATTCTAGTCATATTTTAAGGGGTGATTTTTTCTCTTATCCATAATTTTTTAAAATATGAAAACCAGCGCAGCCTATTATATTATAAGCTCAAAACATGATTCTTGTTTTATTTTTCTATTGGGTATTACAACGACCTTGTATTCTATTGGATATATAAATAAATTTTATTATAAAACATGTTCCTAAGAAGTTCCTTTAACCCTAGATTCAAGAATATTCAACTCCCTACCCTACTCTCTCCCTCTATATGTAATTTGATTGGATGATAATGACATGAGGAGATTAGAGATGCAAATTATTATTATTAAAGTAATTTAAAGAGGTTTATTATTGGGAGTGAGAGTGATTAGAGGAATTTTAATAATTTAATAATACGTAATTAACCCTTCGCGGCTACCTGAAAACGTTCTCCAAAGGCCACCTGTCTCAATCAACCTACGCATGCAATTTGTTTTCTTTTATCTTCTTTTTTTTTCCTATTCAAATATATTATACAAATGCATATAGGTATTTAATACTTATTGAAGTTATATTCATACTGTACATGCCCACTATCACAATGCCGACATCGAGTAAGGTGTTTATTTAATTATTATATAATATATTTAATTATTTCTCACATCGAACATAAATATATATATAATGATCATAACTAATATTTAGATACGAATTAGGAACCAATTCCAACGGCTAATCTTAATATAATAAATTAATTATTATGCATCAAATTTATATATTGAAACTATAATGCATTAGTTAATAAATGAAATGCAATATCATGTTATATAGTAAAATATTACGTGCAATCTATGTAAGGAAAAATAGCATATTCGCTCCTAGGGTAGAGATCCCTATGGCAGATCACCCTCTTATGGTCCGGTTTTGTTCAAATGGACACCTAAAGTCGATAAGTTGTTGCAACTTAACTTTCCCTTCTAACGACCGTTTAACGTTGTTAAGTAAATTAATTTTTTATTTCAGCAACTTATCGAATTCAAAGGTCTATTTAAACAAAAATTAGATCATAAGGGTGATATGTCATAGGGGCCTCTATCATAGGGGCGGATATGCTACTTTTTTCATGTTTTAAATATTACGTATATTATATTATATGTTCATTTTCACTAAAAATAAAATTTACTTAACGACGTTAGACGGCCGTTAGAAGGGAGGGCTAAATTACAACAACTTATCGATTTCAGGAGCTCATTTGAACAAAATCGGACCATAAGGGGTGATCCGTCATAGGGGTCTCTACCCTAAAGACGAATATGCTACTTTTCCCATTTATGTATATAATATGCATAAGTTTTAGTTCATATCTAATACTTAGTTTTGATGGAATCATACCCCTATATATTTATTATTTAATTGTTTATTAACAATGACATATATATGGTTTATGATAATTTTGTCTTAAGATTTAATAATCCTCAGCTATATACAGTTCATTTACATCTATTTAACACTGATTTAAACATATAATACTAAGTAAAATCTAATTGAAATTTAATAAATTTTACAATGAAATTATTAATTAGTGTGACATTAGATCATCCATGATAAATACATTAATTATAACTTGTGTCAATCACGGTATTGGAATTAATATTCCTATGAAATCATATTTCCCAATATTTTATTTTCACGTAATTATGTCCTATTATGTGTAATATCCATGCATGATTCTGCCATGCAAACGACAAAGTTTAAGTTAATTGATGCATTATTTGATTTTATTAAGTGTAACTACTTTTCAAAGGATCATTATTTGACATGATATATTATATATAATTAATCAATTTATTCATTGTCATGAAATGTATTTTATTAAATATTACTATGGCTCGGACTGTGACGAAGAGTCGTGCAAATTTTTATTAAACTCTTATTAATTCCCTTTTCTTTTAATTAACGAACCCATAAGTTCTTTGGGCCCACAAAGTCTAAATTAAAACCCAATCACAAATGGTCAATTTATTATTAATTAGCAAATACAAAGAACAAGAATATTTTAATATGGAAGATATGTGGCGACTTGCTCAAGCGAAAGAATATGTATAACTTCATCAATTAATTTAATTTTTGTCACTAACTAATGTTCGAGGTTGTTTAGTTGATTAGATTAAAACAAAATTTAAATTAAACTATAATATATCATTTTTTTTAATCAAAGTTGCTCTAGATCGATCAATTTCTAGTGCAAAATCGTCATTCGTGAAGTCATCAATCGGATTCTTAATGGAGATATTATCCATTATAATTTCTTTAATTATTCCTAGTAATAAATAATCATTCCAAGTTGTTAATTAAGGAGGTTAAATAAAAACTGTCGACAATAATTAAGACTATAATATTACTTAAATCATTATCCAATGACGATTAATTGTTGACGCGACGAACAAACAATGCTTATGACCTTTTTTCATATTTTTATTACATATATCTATAACAAATTGTCAAATATATCTCTTTCTCACCCCAAATTTTAATAGTAAAGATTATGAAATTGAGGTTTAATAGAGGGGTGCCGGCCAAAAATATGTTGGGATTAGGGGATCTAATCAAACTCTAGCTTGATTTAATCTTATTTATTTACATTTAATTAGTTTAGATAATATGAGACTTGATGAGTTCAAACTCAACTCAATTTGATTAGGTCGGATACAAAATTATGCATGTGAGTTACTAAAACTTTGTACTGTTTTTTTTTTTAGATTATCTCATAAAACACTCAATACGTATATATATTATTTTATAAATCTATTTTTTCACCAAAAACACATTTAATTGCAAGAAAAAAAAATTAAAATTCATACCGATCCTCTTGATTTTTTATTTTTTTTTGTACTGAATTGGTTCCAAATTAGTTGGGCACATTGAAATAAGTCCCTAAGTTACTTAGGAAAACATGAATGAAATGAAATATTTGATATATGCATGAGTGAAATTAAACATAGGGAATCAAAGCAGTTTGCATGAATGGCATCTGTCCAGAAGAAACTGCAAAATCAGTTAATTAAAATCCAACCTATTTCCACCAAACGCATACCCATACATTTTTGTACCTATCTACCAATCTGGATTTAACATTAATTATATATATATTCCTCACTCATTTTTATTTAATTCACTAGTTGTTTTTTTGCTAAACATATTCTACCCCTCAAAACAAACTGGGTGGTTGAGTTTGAAATATTAAATAATAAGCTTCACAAATATATATAATGATAACGCCAATGATATTGGAAGAGTGCAAATATTTTATAAATACATGTAACCTTGCAACTTGCAATCATGTTTATATGATTTGACTTTCTTAATCAAATATTGTTACAATAAACTCAACCCTCCCAATTCATTCTAGAAAACTTACACAATTTTTGACTCACTCTGCTATAAACTATAAACTACAAATTCTATATTTATTTAAAATGAGAAAGAGAAAACTAATTAAAGAGTTGGCAATGGCAACTCCTCCAAAACTGGGGTTTGTTTCTTTTTCTAATTTTTTTTCCAAATTTTCCACATCAGTTTTCGCTGTCGGAAATGTCTATCACTGCAGAAGTGAAGCGTTGGAATACTGAGGTATTTGGGCCGAAGCCCAAGACCAAGCCCAAGGTCAACTCCAGCCCGACCTCACCGAGTTCAGGCTCCACTTTGACTCGTTGATCCACCCGATTCACCAGCGCCGGCTCCACCGTTTCGACCGAGTTAGAGTCATGGCTGCGGGCCCTCTTCACATCCTGATCGCCAAAATCCTTGCGATCATCTCCCCACCCAGTGATCGTGAACTTCGCCTCCGACTCGCTCATCAACTCTCCGGCGAACGGGTCAACCCGGGTCTCCCAGGAGCGCTTGCAGCGGTTACGAGCCCTGCCGCCGCGGCACGCGGCGGCGGAGTCCTTGGAGAGGTGTCGAATGTCGCAGCCGCGGAGGGGGTCGGCTCGGCCATCGGCGGAGGAATCATTCTCTTCCGCGTAGGCCTGCAAAATGAGCGGAGCGCCGAGCAGCACCGCCTCCACCGCCGCCTGGCACCGCGGCCACTCGCCGGCGCACATCAGCCCTACCGAACCCTCCACCGGGCTTACGATCCTCCCGCATGCCTCGTACAAAAGCGACCTAAAAATCTCTGTGCATCGAGAAACAAAGGATGAGAAAAGTGGCGATGGAAGAGAGCTAGGGTTGTAATTGAAAGGCAGAAAGTTGAGACAGACCGGGGCGGAGATGGTTGGGGCCGGATTTGATGAGGTTGATGAGCCCGGCCCGGCCATAGAATTTGGCGAGGAAGAGAGTGGCGTTGGCTTGAGACTCAGGAGATTCGATCCACTTGAGACAAGGCCTGAGGGTGCAGTTATCGGTGCAGCCTTTGCGGAGAATTCTGCAGCCATTGCAGCTCATTATACTTCTATAAATATATATAGAGAGAGAGAGAGAATGAAGAATGGGGAGATGCGGAGCAGAGAGGAGGAGGAGAAGGGTATTTATTTGCAGGGAAGGGAAGAGGGAAAGGATACGATGATGTAAGAATAGTAGTAGGTGTAATGTCGTGTCGACAAAGCAGTTTAACTTAATTTGTTGTAATATCTGGGATCACCTTCAAATGCTACTTTTATTTTATTATTAACTGTAAAACACACACAACTAGCTGCTTCTTTATTGCCTAAATGCTGCTGCTGCTGCTGCTTTACGACCTTTTCACTTGTTTTATAATTATAAATACTTTCTTCGTCAATTTTATAATTATATTTTAGGGTTTATACTTACTACTAGCAAATGATATATCCACGTTTGTTATACTAATATATATACTTCAGGAATTATATGATTATGATAATTATACAATTAGTAATATGATGTATAAAGTTCAAGTCATATATATAAATAACACTATAAACACTATAAACAATAAATACAATATGAATCATTTTACTAAACAGTCTTATTTAATGTTTGTGTAAAATAACGTGCGAATATAATGTGACTCATTGCGTAGTGAAACCATTTAACGAATATTATTATGAATTAATCAGAAATTACATATTTTCCTTACACTCATTTTTAAAGAAAAATATATAATTAAATGCCTAAGAAATAAAGCAAATGAGGCCATGAAAAGAAGCTGCGCTACCTCCAGCTTTCAAGGAGCATATTTTTCCTGTAAAACATCAATTATTTATTTTATTTTATTTTCCAATAAAAATAGGGTTGTTTTTGTACTCCATATTTCCTTGCTGTTTCTGTACGGACTGTGGGCGCCCTTTGAGTAGGGATAGTGGTTTTCCTACAAATAATATTGAGAATATCCACTTCTCTTTATTTGCCCCTTTACTTGAATTCTTATGTATAATATATACTTTTTGGATTAAAATATGAGGAAATAAATAGTGGAGCATTATAATATTAGTAATAACATCGTATTCCATGACGGCTACCTGAATTTCTTTCATCATCTAAATTTAACATATAGTACTGACAATCATCTAATTTTCCAAATTTTGTAAAGGATGAGAAGTGGTTGATTTACATATTATAAAATACTAATTATTTTTCTAATATTTGATATAGGTTGAAGTTTCCAAATTTGATGGTTTACTTTCAATATTATTTCAAAATGAATTTTTTATTTCTAAACGTAATTTATTTTACGTTTAGATATGACGACAAACTGAATCGAGTCCGTATAAATTGTGAGCAGCCCAAAAAGAAAGCCCATTATAGAAAGGCCTTTCAATGGCCCAATTCATATATTGAATATATAATTTGGACCACTAAACAAATTTGGGCCGATGATAAGTCATTCACAGTAAGCCCATTATCACACAATGAACTTTTTATTTTTTAGAAAATATTATTTTCTCCACGATTTCTTTCCTGGACAATCAATATTCGACTAGAATGGTAAAAACTTGAATGTTCTGTTTTAGTTAATTATTATATTATTTTTATCAATATATCATATCATGCAATGCAACTTAAAAGTTACCTAAGTATAACAAGCAGTAAAGTAGTGCTACAACTTTGTACTAATTTCAATCAAGAAACTATAATAAAGTTAAGGATGTTATTAAATATTACTCGCTTCCTTCATTAATGATGACTCGTTTTTAATTGTATGCATATTATTTTTTGAAAATGAAATAAATAATAATATAAATTAGATGGAATGAAATATTTGTTGCAGAGAATGGGACAAAAGGGATTCAATTTGATTCCAAATCCAAATCACTACCAAACAAAGCCTCCCCACAACACTAATAAGTAATTAAACTCACTCAGCTTTTTCAACTTTGATCCGCCGCAAAATACGTGTCTTTTTCTTGCATCCATTTCTCTCTCAATAAAATGGCTATGATTAAAGGGAGAATTAGTCGATTATTATATTTAATTAAACACGTAATTGCTCATCTATCCATGATCCTAATATCATATAAAATGTGATTAATATATAAAATTAATAAATTCACTTATATATAGTAATGAACTAAAGATCTAATAAGTAAAGAAAAATATAGGAAAACCATCACTTATGTTCGGAGAATTATTTTCAACATAAAAGAATATCATTTTGATTGTAAATTTAGATGTGGAAATTTTTATTCTCACTTAAAACATTTTCGATTTGATGCCCGTTGAGTAAATTAAACTCAAACTCTAGACTTATTATTTCGATTCTTGAACATAAAATTTTTACGGCTAGTCTCTAAAATGATCAAGAAATTAAGAAAATCAAAATGAATTTAATTTGAAATCATAGGTATAATTTTCATATATGTCATGAATATATTACGTAATTTTAGATATATCATGAATATTCTATATGCTTCAATTTAATTTTATGTTTAGCTATGTCACTATTAAATTAAAATATTAAATTTAATTGTAACATAAAATATAAAAACGCAAAAGTTGAACACTATAATTCATCACTTAAACAATAGGAAATATGCATGGTTTGAGCAAATTGGACTCAGTTTCCAACAAATGTGGAGCAGCCGCCTCATAGTATATTAATGTCCTACTTCATATTTTTTTTACTAAATAAATACTGTAAGAATCTCATAACCACACTACTCCAAAATTACCTCAGATCATGTTTTCATATGTTAGTTTTTTCTTTTACGCATTTTTGGGTTGGGAAGTTTGGTCGTTTGGTCAACACTATGTAATAAATTAATATGTCTTACAAAATGTACTTCATATAATTTAATTGGTACTTTGAAGTGACTGATGAAGTTACACGTAACCCATCACTAATTATAAGAAATTAGTTTATATTTCATAGGCATCTTCTTACATCATATCAAGATCTACAATATCATTTACATGTCAAAACTTAAACAAATTTCAGATATGAGAAACACCCATCAATTATAATCCTAAGTTGTTATTTAGGCCAAAAAGGTTTTACCCAGAGCTGCAGTAAAACTATGTAATTTCAACCTTTAGAGAAACTAAATGACAAGTGCAGAGAATCTGAACTTACCCATAGTGGAAATTTGAGGTAAAAAGTAGCAAGAATCCAAAATTTTAGAATTTGAGCTCCTACTGGGAAAATCATCATATATATCCAGAAACCTTCTTTTAATCAATACTAAATTTGCTAAATATGTCTGAATTCTTCTTGTAAAGTCGAATATTTTTTGTCCTAAAATTAATAAGATTTCGAATCCTTCAATATCTGATGAAATCCGTACACTTTTTGCCCTAGTTGTGAAAGAAACTTGCTTTTGCATTCAGTTGAGTAAAACTACATAACAGCATACACTAAATTCCTCACTAATTCAAAATAAATTAAATATATATAACTTACCTATGTATCGACATATAGTACAAAGTTCAAAATTTTTATTAAAGATGAAATATATAAAAATTATGGGACAGTGCTTAATTATAACATTACTAAACCCTAAGATTTATGAGCATGAAATTCAAGAAATTAACTCAGCAAATGCCAAAATACCAACGGTTTGCCCCTTGAATTTGGTCAACATTGCAACGAAATACGAGCAAAACGTGGGTATTTTGGGCAAATTACTCCAACCAAGAAGAAAAAAAAGATAAAAATACTAACACAGTTAATGATAATTAAGATGTGATTAAAGAAAGTAATTAGACTCCACTAATTGTGCAGAGGATCTGGGCAGCTGGGGATTCTCCTCTTGTAATCTGCATACGTCCCATTATTCGCGGTGATGTTCTGATCGGAGATTCTGCCGTTGAAGTACTCTCTGAAGATCTCCGTTTGGCTCCTCGCCGGCACCGCCGCCGGCAGTAGTCTGATCGCGACGACCACCGCGGACTGGCCGGAGATCAAGATGTGGAGGAGGGGGATTAGGAGAAGCACCGCCAGAGGGAAGGAAATGCGCGGTGCTCTTCCGCCGGAAAAAGACATCGCCGCCGGCGAACCCACATAAATCTCTGAATATTATTGTTACTGCAATGACTTTGAGTTTGAGCTTCTTCCTAGTCTTGGGAGATACCTCTCTCTCTCTCTATCTATCTTTCTCTCTTTCTCTTTCTGTGGATCTCGACAGGGATGGAACGCAGAGCAGGTCGAGTATTTGTGAATGTGATGACGGCTTTACATACACAGATAGATACAGAAAGAGAGGAGAGGGCCCACATATTGAAACATGAACCAAACTAGCAGTGTTTGTCTTTGTCTTAGGATTTTAATCACACCTAATTAGTTCTAATCTATCATAATTATTTAATAATTTTGTAAAATAATGTGGATTTTAAAACAATATACTGAAAAAATACATTACAAGATTAGAAAAACAATTCATTAATTACGATGGTGATGTCTCTGGAAAAATAAATGTTATCACGAACAATCAAGAATATTATAGTGGCACCAAAAAATAAGTAGTTGAATATTTATTATTATTAAATAAGTGATAAAATTATATATCTACCAAGAATACAAATAAATTGATATCACTTTCAAGACAGTCCTGCTATGTACATATATATTCATCCAAAATTTTCAAATAAAAGTAGATTAAATCAAAATGCATGATCATATATAATGTGTGCTCACGTGTTAAATATAGGACAAGCCAATCACTGCTTAATTAGTAGTAGTTGTTTCAAAACATTATTATAGTTTAATAATCTTGAAGATTTGGACTCTTTTCATTTGGGTTTAATGCTTAAACCGCCTAAGTGATTAGGAGATTAAGGAATAAAAAATATGCATAATGATTGACGAGTGAAAATTCACGTGCCCACTTATAGGAAAAATCAAAAAAATTATCAGAGTTTGAACCATCAACAATATTTTTAAAAATGGGTTTTTTCGAAATTTGTTCCGAGAAAGAGATTAAAAAGTTTTGTTTTGAAAAGTAGGATTTGGTTTGGTTTGGTTGACTATGAATACTGCAAATCTGCATGTATATAGAAATTGAGTAAAATAATCATTTTTAATATAACAAATTTAAATTATAATCCTAGTTAGAAGCTGATCAAATTGGACTTTCTTTAGGTAGCCATCCACCTACCGTTATCCTTAAACTTCTGTATTTAGTGGAGAAGAAGCGAACATACCTTAAATTTCTGTATTTGGTGGAGAAGAAGCAAATAAAGGTATGTTCACTATCGTTTACTGGGATCACTCACCAATTAGGTCATATTGGAGCAAAAATAATCGAGAACATATTACACAATTTATGGGACAAGGGGCGGAACGACCTCTCGATCTACTTACAGCAGCCCATGAATAAAAATGTCGTTTAGGAGTTCTCTCTTGCTCTGATCTCCCCTACGCCTAGAACGTTGTCTGAATATTATAATAAAATAATAATCAATTTTTAATCAAATTTCCTCAGTTATCCTTAATTATCATATTTTGGAACCCGTAGTTAATTAAAAGAATGATATTTTAGATACAATTGGTTAAATTTATACATTTTTATATTTTTGATTATTATTTCAATTAAATATAATAAAATAAGTATTAGAGAAGTTAAGTATGAAGTTGTGGACATAGTAGATAAAGTTGGGAGGTTTTTAATGTTTGTACCATGGATTTGTTCCTCTCTTGGTGTCTTTTATTGTGGTGTTTTGCCATTTAGTTGCAGAAGCATTAAATCTCAAGAATGTCTTTTACTTAATTCTATTTTACATTTTAGCTCTTAGCCTCATTCTCTAACTTGCCATTTTGTTCTTGCCCACATTCCAATTTATTATTTCTCTTTCAATCTCTATCAAATTTATATATGATTCTGCAGCAAATTAAACTACTTGATTTGGTGATGAGACAGCTGCTGCATTATCTCTGACCTCTAATCCAATTTTGACAAAACATGTTCTGAAATTATTTAGGAAAAAGTGAAACCTAATGATATAATACATCTCTGCTCAGACATTATTAAATATGTAGGACAGTGAATTTTGTAGCCTTAAAGATTAAAAAAAATCAAGAAATATGTGATTGTTTAATCAATGTAGCTATTAATTACATTTAAACTAGCACAAATATAATTAATTGCACCTCAAGTTAATGTTTACCAATTTCTATCACTTGAGAACTTGCTGCAACCACAAACACTAGTTCAGCATTAAATATATATTTGTCCATTTATATAATTTGTGTATTAACGCATTATGTATGTTATACATAAATGCACAATTTCCTTACAATGGCACTGAATTAAATAGAATATTATCAAACTCAAGTTCGTTACACTTGGAAATTTGAAGGCTCGAATTCCAATCGATAAATTAGAATTGAGTTCGAGTTCGATTCGACTTTGATTTATTCATTATTGATAAATTTAATAATATATTTAAATCAATGCTCGAACTCTACTCAAGTTTGTTAAGTGTTCGAGTTAAAGCTAAAAAGAACGCTTATTAAATTAATTGAATTAATATGTATTTTTGTAATAATTGGACATATTCGTGAACTGACTTGTATAAATTTTGGGTCGTTTTTCAAATTTGTGAGAATACTTATTAACAAAATTTTTTAACTATTCGAATCTCAACTTGTTAATATTAGTTGAACAAATTCACGAGCGTTTTAAACTGTATTATGCTAGGTTATTAAGATCAAGTTCGGTTCATTTACGAAACAAATGAATAACGAACAACCTTTTATAAAACAGAATTTTAAATAATTAATCTATAATTTCTCGAATATATGGAGTAGTAAAGCTCAATGCATAGTCTATCCAAGCTTTGGGCCTTAAAATTGAGTACTGAAAATCTTTTGGGCCTTAAAATATCGGCTTAATAGTCTTGAGAGTGAAATTATGGGCTATTTTCTAATGCCAAAGCCCAATATTAAAGTTTTAGTTGTTTTAAGTTCTTTATAAGTGATAAAAGTAAATTTGTTCCGTAAAATGTTATTCTCTTATATATGCTATTTAGTTATTGTTGGTTTTTTTTTTTTTACATATATATCATGCAAAAGATAAAAAAAATAGTACGATACACAACTTTTAAAGTACTGTTTTTGCACAATTTATAGAAACAAATAACTTTAGTGGAACAGTCTAAAAAATTTCATAATTATAAGTTAAGAATTAAGACGGATAGAGTATATTCTTCCTCTAATTAACTGATCAA
This sequence comes from Leonotis leonurus, assembly GCA_026898415.1. NCBI lineage: Eukaryota > Viridiplantae > Streptophyta > Magnoliopsida > Lamiales > Lamiaceae > Leonotis > Leonotis leonurus. The sequence continues at coordinate 1,872,050 of JAPKLX010000036.1, forward strand.
TCTCTTAATTATATGTTATCATGTGGTAGGTTTGAAACCCCGAAGATCAAAATCCCAGACAACATCTCCATAGAGAGCATGAGAAGCATGATCCACCTCCCAAAATGGGAACCAAAAATAAGCCCATGCCATTTCCTCATCCACCACAACTCCTCCACTTCCACCACCATCGCCGCCGCTGCCTCCTCCGCCATTATCACCTCCCCTAATTTGGCCTTCTTCTTGCTTGTGCCGCCAACTATCTCATTTGTATCATTGCATCTTCCTCTTTTGCTATCATTATAATCCATTGATAGTCTAAGTTCAAGATTAATTTGTATGTATTCCTCACTCTCTCTCTCTTTGACTACATATATATATATAGCGGTGAAAGCAAGGGAAGTGGTGTCCGAGGTGGCAATTGATTTCTTTGTGTTACCAACGTGGGCATGTACAATGATGTAATATTGCAAATGTTTTTGCAACCAAGAGCACAACTTTCACTACATTATGCATTGAATCCCTTGGATTAAATCTACAATTTGTATGTAGTCATCATTTCAATCTTTCAATATTTATTTAGATTAATTTGTGGTATAGGATTTGTGCTATGAGGTAGGCTCACACGCATGATTTTTGTGCTTATAAAATCCTCTTTCAATTCTCCTTAAATATATTTTATGTCAAAATATTTAATTTTTAAAAGTGATAGAATATATTAAATTTTTATTTCTTTGAATCTATCTTCCTAATAATCGCGATGAATAATAATTAAAAATAAATAAATAGAGGGAGAGTAGTAGCATTGGATGTGCTCATCAGATCTAGCTTACTATTTTGGGAAATAATGAGGATAGGGATGACTTTTCCTATGACGATATTTAGAATTTAGGCGGCCGCCGCTAACTTAATTAGGGTTCACTACCATTTTTAATTTTAAATTCCACTTATTCATTATTAATGTTTTTTTATTAGGGAGAAAGTATAAATTAATATTGCGAGAGAGCCAGATATAGAGGATAAAGTTAAAATAAATTTAATTAAATTAACATTTAGTTTAAAGCATTGGATGAGGTGGATATGAGTAGATTGAAAAGGATATGCCGTTATTGGGCCCGGTTTCTTGGAAAACATCCTAATCCGTAATAATTTAGAGGCCCACTAATTCGGCCCACAACACTATTTCATATTCTTAACGTAGGAAACAAACCTCCACGTGGGCCCACAAGATCCACACATTTAATTCTCGTGAATTGTAGCATATATGTTCCCTATTTGTCTAATCTTGAAACAAAACCATCTCTCACTAACATGAAGATGTTAAATTACCTAAACGGCTAAATCTTTATTAACTATTTCATTTAAAAGTGTCACATTTTTTGTTCAGTCGTTTCGATAAAAGTGATAACTCTTCAAGAATAAAAAAATTTTACTATTAAAATATATATTTAATGCTTATAGCATATCCCTTGTAACCGCATTTGACGAGCGTGACTTTGAATGGAGCACTAAAAATGAAAATTACTCATTGAGAGCATCATTAATTAGAGACAAAAAGTCTATATATTTTTAATCAGTGTCAAGGGTAGATGTGACTTCATAAAACATGTAAATAATTCAAACTTGATATTATGATATTTTAAAACAAGTTTGGTTTTTTATTTTATTTTCCAACCACTAATATTTTATTCACAATCTTTTTTTCTAATTTCAAGAATTCACTGAGCATATTTTTTGGATCAGTTCCCAATTTCAATTTTCTATGGCCTACAAAATACAGTTGACTAAACAAACCTCTTACATGGGACGTGTCAAATCAAACCAAACTTAATCGTACGGTTCAGAAAAATTCACAATTCTTTTTCTGAAATAATTCTACAACTAGTCGATAACAAAATGAACACGATACTAATATTAAAAAAAGCAAAAATAAAAAAAATCGACGGCCCCAAATAGTTACACGTCATGCTCTCTGATATTAATAAGGAAATGCCAAGCTTCTACTTTCTTTTCACTTTTGCTATTTTGATTTTGAATTAAAAAGTTTGTAAAAACAGAAAAAGGGACATTATAACATGCTTCCTGCGTTGAAAACAAGCAAGGCATAATCATTCACATCTCCCCATAGCGTGAGGGCAAAAAATATTTAAAAAAGTACACAAAAATAATTGCAATATATACAAATAAAATTAAATAGAGAATAAAATTCCATTGATTTCTTGAATTTGTACAATATTCAGAATAATATTCTGCATTTCATTACATAGCCGCTGGTGAAATTCCAAAACTGACCTCCAAATAAACACAAGCAAATTGCACCAGAAATAAAGAAAGAAAGAAAAACAAAAGGGCTTCTTCCCCTCCTCTCATCTCTTACTTACACAATTACAAAGAGGGGATTTGCCCTTTTCATACCAACCCTAGTTATTTTTTCCCCTTAGGTCAATTACTTCATACTCATATACTTACAGCTGCAGATGATGATGCTTTAATTACAGAAACATGGCACCATATGTATATATACAATACTACAGAAACAAAATCAACATGTAATAATAAGGACTAGTGTAAACTCACTTCATCAAAATGTTGCTACCTTTGCCTTCTTGGATCTCTCAATCTTTCTATGTATGTACTCTCCCTCTCAGGCCAGGGCGGGGATGCTGCAGTTGCGCCTATCCCGGTCGAGGCAGTTGAAACCCTCGATCCTCACGGCCGGATTGTTGCCAAAATTCGACCTAACGCAGCCACCCTTGCGGGTGGAGGAGGATAACGGCGCAGAGGGGGGTGTGGTCGAGTCAGGGGTGATAAGATCGCCCCTGAAACGAGTGTCTTTGATTAGTGGGTTAGATACTCTACTCGGCGGTGACCCGGAAAAAAATGGGGGCGACGAGGCTATTTGTGGAACTGATTGGTCCGGACCTGAACCCGAACCGGATCCGCCCTGACCATTGCAAAGGAAATTGAAACTCGTTAGATCTATGACCAAAAAAAAGAAACAAAATTGATTCATCAAACAATCTATTTATATTTTGGCTAATTTAAACTAGCTTTTTTAGGCCACCAAATATTTGTTCCAACTTCTATCTAATTCCATATATTCATGAAAGTAAGTTAATACAGATTTAATTAGGAGGAAATTACCGAACTGCAAAAGGGAAAAAGGAAAAGATAAACAAACAAACCTTTGCAAGAATCAAGTCCAGTAATTCATTTCCAGCTTTTGCATCATAATCTTCTTGCTGATGGCTGCAAATCAAACACAGAAAACAACTAAAGATCAGAAATTTAAACCAGATTAAAAATAGAAATTAGAAATTGAACCAAATTATTTTAGAAAATTACCCAAAGTGCCATCTCAAGGGTCTAGCAAAAGTTGGATCAAAAGTGGTTCGAGTTAGGCCGACCCGCCGTGGCTTTGGGCAAACCACCGTCTCCTTCTTCTCCACGGATCTACCGCCGCCTCCGTAGGAGGCGACAGCAGTGGCGGCGGTGGCGTTAGACCAAATCTCATCACGGTTAGCAAAGCTGTTCTGCTGAATTGCACAGTGGTTCATGGTTAAGCCTTTCTTGAGATCTCTCAACACAAAAGAACACCTGAGATTCAAGAAAAGGGGCAAACTTTTTTCAGACAATTAAACAAAAAAATGAACTTGGACGAGTAGATCTATGGCGAAAGCAAGTTGAAATTGTTTAAAGATTTGATTTTGATTTGTTTAACTTATGAATCAAGCTAGGATCCAGTCAAACGAGAAAAGGGCCGGCGGAGTTTTATTGACTCGTTCACACAGACAAACAGTTACTGTCTTAGACAATTATTTTAATAATTTGTGTAATAAAACTACACAGATCTGTGGGAAAAATCGATGCTTTGGCACTTTCACAGATCAAACACTAAACTTTGAGATAGCAAGCAACAAAATTTCACACCGCGCAAAATTACCTACCAAGATCAGATTTTGTAAGCAGAAATCACTCAAAATTACAACTTTTCCAGATTAAAATCTTCAAGAACCTAAACCAAGAAAAACCCAAGATCTGAACTTTCTTTCTCACATAAACCACCCCCCGCCCCCCCCCCTTCCCCCCAACAACTACTTTACAACTACAAAGATGCAAGAGATTAAAGGTTACCTGAGCTATACAAAATTAGGAGCACTTCCGAATGAAAAAGAAAATAAAATGAAATGAAAAAAGAAACAAGATAGAGAGGAAGAAATAAAGAAGAAAGATGAAAAGGGAAGAGATGGCAGATAAAACGTTCAGTCTCGAACAAAGAGGAAAGAAGGTTTTCTAAGGCCAATTTCCATTGAATTTATACACACAAGAGAGGTGATTTTATGATGAGATATTCATATATTTATTATTAAAATAAAGTATTTAATATGGGTAGATTTAACACAAACTGCGTGGGAGACAACTACTGAATTAAGGCTGCAATAAAATAAGGTTGATTATTACTTTACAATTGAATTAAAATAAAGAAGAGGAGGAGCGTTTAGGGTTGTGAGTTATGACAAATGAATTGTTAATATTTGTGTGTCATAATAATTAATCATATTATTATTGAATAAAAAAGTAGATCTTGAGGCTTTATTCATATCGTGCAAGTGGGGTTAACATGCCAATATTTTAGTGTTTATTTTTTAATTATTGTTTTAGGAGGCTAAACCTAGATAGTTTTATTGATATTTTGACTAGTTGTATTAATATTTTTTTGCCTATATTATTTGTATGTATTTGTATCTTAGTGTTTAGATTTTCTAAGTAGAATTCCTCCTTTGAATGTTTTAGTCAATAAATTATTCAAAATCAATCTGTATGGAAGGACTTGAGAGTTGCTGACTTTTATAATAGTAATGTATTTATTTCTTTCTAAAACTTGAGAAAAATTGAATTCTAAAAATGATCATGATAGAGTGCAAGTTAACATCAAGTGTGCAATTCGTATCTTTATAATATTTAAACCTAAAATAAAAATAAAAATTTCAAAATTGAAATCTATATTTCCTAATACGGTGATGATCGAAAATTAAGCCATTTGCTATAAGTTGTTATCCACAAATTAAACGTGCAATACTTAATTTCACATAATTTAATTAATAAAACTAGGGTTTTTATTGAGTCGGGTATTTTATTTAAAATTTTTAGATATTTAAATTTGAAAAATTTTATGTTTTAACTACTCGATGTCGAATCTGAAATAAAATTTCGAATAACCACTATTTTCGATGAAATATTCGGGTATTCGAAATTATCCAATTTCATTTAAATTATTTCACATTTTCATATATTTTAAACTATTCTTGTGTAGTTTTAAATATTCGTATATTTTTAAAATTTTTAGATTTCAAACATTTTTAAATTATCAGAGTAAAATATAATAGTATATAAATAATAAATAAATATAAAATAAGATTTCAAGTAATGCCCAATCGGTATCGGGCGTTACACGAAAAATTATAGAATACGAAATACCAAACTAATCTGAAACCCGTAATTTGGATATCGAAACCGATTTTTCAAATACACACCCCAAAATATCACGTCGGTTCAATCATGGATAGCATCGTAGTCGAATGCCTTGTTTCTAAATCGATAAATTTAATCAATTACCAAAAAGTACTGGATTCGCTTTCAGATAGGCCCTGAAAGGAGAAGGAATGGTGGAATGAGTCTCTTTAGCATGAAATTTTGAGTCCCGCGTGTCTACCATTTCACCACCAAGTCATCTTTAAAGTACATTATATTCCATGAATATGATATCTATCTAGTGTGATATATGGAATATATGACAAAAGCTGTCGTATTTCTATTGATCGGTTATATAAGTCCGAATTAGACATCCAATTACTTTGATTTAAATTATCTACTCCATTATCTGCTGTGAGCATTTTCCTAATCTAAATACGAAATTAACTTCTTACAAGTTAGTAAAAATAGATGTCATTTTTATTTCAATATTAATTCCACTGCATAGTACTCCTAAAATAATTCAAATAGACAAGAGTATAATTAGCATAATTCAAAGTAGCATTAAAATATTGTAAGCTAGCTAGCTATCCTAATCTCTTCCCAACCCTACCTTGTAAAAAGCACCTACCTACTGTTCACTACAACTTGCTAACGTGCTACTATATTATATCCTAGACAAGTACAAATACGGCGTCGTTTCATGCTGTCCAAATACGAAACTTCATTTCCAGTACTTTATTATTTATCATAAATCAGCATCGTGGGTCTTCTTTATTTTCGAGTTATATAAATAAATATATTTCCCACATTCTTAATTTAATTTATATATATTTTTGGCAAAAAATAGATACGTGAGGCGTTAAGAGTTATGGTAATAATAACTTTATATAGCTAAAATATTTATTTGTAGTATTATTGCTTAGCTAACGTTTAAATTTTTTAAATTATATTATTGAAATAATAACTTTTTGTTACAGTAAAACTTTTTTAGTACGTGAGAGATTCGAAGTCCATATTTGGCTGTTTTATCTTCTTCAAATTAAATTTTATTCATATTAATATATATTCACTGTATACACTGCCATCTCACACTATAAAAACTTATAAAAACTGGAAAATTACAAGTGTTGTTACAATCTCATGCATCTAAAAGCTATATATATACATAATTTCTAATAATATTTAAGATACGAAATCCGAAAATGACTGTCTCGAACAAAATAACTATTTATCAGCTGACTACTGAGTTTATATCTTCACATTGAATTAATTGAGTTAGATATTATCAAGTGACCGGTTCACCATATCGTTAAATCGATATGCTTAACAAGTATAGCTTAACGCAGGCCCGGCTCTGAGGGTGGTTGGGCCTGGGCGACGGCCCAGGGCCTCAGAATTTGGGGGTCCTAAATTTTACGATATGTTATTGTAAATATATGTTGTGATATTTAACAAATTATTAAATATGGTGAGTTGGTAAATTGTTTGGGTGAGTTCGATTCTTGATGGTTCAGTTTTCAATTTTATTTTTATTTAGGGGCCCATTTTTATTGTTTCGTCCTGGATTCCACTTTTATCAGGACCGGCCCTGACTCAATGTCAAATATTAAGTGATCCGTCGGTGTATGTAATCACACTCTATATATAAATGTTCATAAATCTAGATGCACATGAAATTTAAGTTTTTATCTAGTTTTTAAGGAGAGCAAATAATTTATTTAGTTGTGGGCGTAATAAACCATAAAACTTATTCACTAATAATCTAATAATTAATTGCTTAAACCTTATTTTTTATTTTTTACATTTGAAATTGTGAACAATAATATTTGCCTTAAAAATTAGCTTGCGTTTCGTACCTGCGTTTTGTGGCTTGACTGGAGTTAGACATATGAATTTAATTCGTCCACGATTTTAATTATTGGCGTCATTTCCTATCGCTAGATGCCAGCATTTTAATTTATTTTCTCAAAATATTAAATCTTTCTATTAAAAAAATGACAAAAGTGTTCGACCATGTATCATTATCTAATACCTGATTATATATAAGAAGTACACTTTCTAAAAACTCAAGTACATTTTCAGCAATATTGTTGGAAAATATAAAAACAAATAAATGTTGCGCCAAAGTTTCACTTATTCATCATAAAAAAATAAATTATAATACGAGATTTTTTGAAGTAGTACAAAATTATGCAGAAGGAGATCCAAACCAAACAAAAACATTAAAATAATTAAGCAAAGAATTCTTTTTAAATTCGGAATATCAGACAATCATATAATTTTCCCACGTTGCATATGTATACTTTTCCTTTATCTTTAAAATTGAAAAGGGATAAATAATTTATAAAACCCACCGACTTTTCACCCTTTTTTAAATATACAATAATTTTTACTTAATTTTTAAAATACATAAAATTTGTTATTAACTCAATTTGTGGCTCTTAATCGAATCTTACATGACATGACTTATCAGAAAATCAATAGTATTTTTTAAAACATATCATATTTATCAATTATTTGCCGTCGAGGTATTTACGTAATGATAAGTTTAGAAAAAAAATTAAAAAATTGTATTTTTAAAATTATTTGAAATTAAGTTTGTATTAAATATATAAATAAATATATATTATAAACTGAAAAAAGAGGTTCCCTATAAATTAAAGTATGATAATTTGCCCAAGATTCCTTCATATTTATAAGAAAAATGTCTTTGAATATGTGGACAAGATCAAGCCAAATTGATTCGTGATGCCCTCAATAATTTAGTATGTGTGGTGGATCATTATATATGTCTTCTTACTGCTTAAATATTAAAATTATTGTGTATGTACGAAATTATTTAATAAATATACACACATGTACGAAATGTATACGTTGCTTCATGCGGTCTCCTAATTAATCAATCTATCTATACATAAAATGATAAAATACTTAATAAAATATTAGACCTATTACTTAGATAATTAATTCGATCGAAAAATAATTAAGTCCCACTTGGGACATAGACTTTAGCTGGAGGCCATATTTATTCTAAAAGTCATGGAATATATCGTCAAGAAAATTATTATTCAAAGTAATTGTAATTTATTATAATTAGTGTTAATTGTCGATATTTTTTCGCATAATGTCAATTGTCAATTGTGATATTTGTGTTGGGAATAAAATAATGTTCCATTTTAGATAGAGACTTTTAATTAATGTATATTATTACATCGTTAAAATTTCTATGACATTAGCTGTAATTTGTAAGGTTGGTGAAGAAAAGGAATTGTTGTTTCTTATTGGCAATATTTTATTATATATTTATTACCACTTTATGAAGCTTCAATTGATCGTATAGAATCAGTTTCAAATGAAAAGCCATAAAGTTTAATAGCTAGTTTGTAATTTGCCCATTTCATTTTTCTCCAAATTTATTTGATTTGCATATATTGAATAGGTGTGAGAATTTTGAATTGAGATTTGGAGAATTTTGTATGGTTCTGAAATTCGATGAGATTTAGTACTAGGAGTTTTGAATTTATGAGGACCAAGATCGAGGCTTAATGTTTGAAAAAAATTGGGGTTTGAAAGTTTCGAATTTCGATTGAGATTATTTCAATTTTTCGAAATTTAATTCAACTTTATAGACATTTGGTACTCCGAAAGTCTTGAACTAGTATTTTATTAGTCCCATCCATTTTTTTTTTGTCCTGTTCGAAATTTTTGTTCAAGTTCAGAAGATTCCGAATAGTTGCACCTGAATTAGGGATCATAACTAAAACTTTACCGATTACTATTACTAGATTGGGGACTTCCAAAGTACTCTCAAACTAAACTGAAACTGAGACCATGCATTGATGAACTTCGAGGACTTTGGGATGATCGAGAATCTGATCCCGGCCCGATTCTCAGCTCTAATTTTGAACTAAAATAGTAATCAGGCCGATGAGTTCCTACTTCTTACTTTAGTCAAGTGTGAAAAATGTTTGATAAGTAATGCATGATTATACGTACGTAATATTAATCAATTTAATTATTTTTTGTATAATTCTAAAAGAAACAAAGATAGTAAATGAGTAGGGGTGAAATCTGGGCGGATATTATCCGCTCGATTTGAAATCGTATCTGAACGGGATCTAATCTGGGATAAAAAATTAGTATCCAGTCGAATTCCGATCCGAATCCAAAAATTTAAATTCTGATTCGGGATTCGATTCGAATTACATAATATCCTCCCGTATCTGAAATTTCTCATATTTTGTCGAATATTATCCGCATAACAAATCCGAATATCCGAATTTTTTAAATATATTTTATTTATATTATATACATATATATGTAACAATCCGATTTTAATTTACTTGCTAAATGTTATTTTAAAATTTATTTATTAAATTATGAGTGTGTGGAAAGTTTAATTTCTCGAGTTTTTATCGTCTAAGTTGCACTTTTAGATATATTTAATCTATTATATTAATAATTTAATAATTAAATCGTAACTTACATATTAAGCATAAAAAAATAGTAATATAACGAAAGAGCGGGATTTATTTTTTTAATAGATATAATTCTTATAATATTTATTAGTTATTTTGTGAAATATTGTGTCAACAGCTTTTGTATAAAATATATTATCCGATTATATTTATTCGAATCCGACCCGAATTCGTATCATATCCGTCCCGTATCCGTATCCCGAATTCGTATCCGAATCCGACTTTCCCGTATCCAACTCCAAATTCAAGAAAAAAAATATGGATCCGAACACGGGATAAGCACTATCCTCGTGCATCCGATCTGTTTTCAACCCTATACATGAGCACATGACACCACTTAAATTAGCATAGTAACTACAGCTAGCTGTAGTATAAATTAGAAGTTAGCAACGCGCTTATGCTTCGGTCCTAACACATACCCAACTAATCCTCACTTAGCACTAATTAATGATTAATCAAAAATCAATCCAACTGCTATAACTAATTAGAAGCATCAATCAAAACAAAAATAACAAATCACTATAATTTATATGTGCAGTAAAATTTATTCCAATTAGAAGTCTTTAAGAAGAAATCAGGACTTTCTCTATTATGATATATTTGTAACTGCTATTGGTTTTATGACAAGCATAATATCTACATTAATACGTGATTATTAGCTTTACTTTTCATGGTAAGTGGTAAGATATTCCCACAAAAGTGAATAATTTTCTTCTTTTTTTTTGGAAGGGATAATTAAGTAATTTACTGATTGGACAGAGAGAAAAACAAATGGATGTGTAAGAGATATAAGTGAAGCTGGAGTCGAGTCTTAAAATCTGGGTTGAAATAGGTTCACGAGATTTGAGAAATAATATGTATGCAAATAAACGTGACTTTAAAAGTGCCGAAAGGTTGCAATATTAATTTAGTTAAATTAATTAAATACACCTAACATTTGGACCACTTCTTCCCCCACTTGCATGCTTCTGCCATAATAAAAACAATTTCATGCTTCACTGCAATAAATATTTATTTATTTATTTATATTTTTTTTTCAGGAACGAAACGACACCGTATGGTGTGGGGAAAAGGAAACTGAGGCGGACTCAGACGTATCTCTCTCTCTTTATTTCTCATTTCTCAACATCAAATTATATTGTGTACGGCCTATTTTGAAGCATGATCCATTCCAATTGCCAATATTTTACTAATTTATATATATGTTTGTGTGTGTGTATATATATAGATGTATAATGATTGATTTTCTGGTCCCAATTTAATGGATTAAATTTTTTGATATTTGTATTGTTAGATGATGTGAATTCCTTTCATAAAGGCATAGGCAAAGGCCCATACTTGTATTTTTGTTTCCTTCAAAGATTAAGACTAAACCAAACACGAAGGGGTGTCACCGTGTCAGTTCATTCCATTGTCCTATTCTGATATTTATTTTTATGTAATATTATATATTTCACGATTTTCATGAACACATGTAATTATATTTTTCTGTAAAAGAAGAAAAAAAAATTAGATTGATTAGCTTTTAAAATGGGGCATTTTACATGGAAATTAAGAATTAAATCATTATTTTAAACGAATTTCAAACTGAAATGTTGCTACCAGATTTAGGATTGAATATATTTTAACAGACTAATCTCTTCAAGATTAAAAATCGAGCTCATCTAATTAAGTTTAGGGTAATTAAGACTATATGTTTCTTAAAGAGGTAGGAGGGTATAATAATACATATATTTAATAGGGGCTATAGAGAGATATTTGGGGGTTATATTTAAAATTACCCTGAAATTTATTTTATGTGAATTATTATGCATGGATCTTAATGGGCTTTTGAAAACAAAGTGGGCCGAAATGGGCTGAGTTGATTCTCTAGATTTATGAAAGAATTCGGCCCAAATTTAAATGAACTCGGCCCATGAAGATTGCAAAGCTGACGAAATATTCTGCGTTAGTGATTGAAAAATGACGTGTATTAATATTATTGGGAAATATAAAAACATGAAATGTAATAAATTAAAGCAAGAGAAGTAGAAATGTTGCCCTAAAACGTCCCACTTTCTATTGATAGAAAGATTGAGACACATTCGACTTAACGTTTTCCAAACCTCGGCTCAATGTCTCTATTTTTATTGACCAAGTATTTATTTTGATTGTTGCAATTGTATAAGAAAAGGAAAAGCAATAAAATTAATTTGTTTATTTATAGTAGTAGTGTGCATATTATTAATTTCTTTTTTAAAAATGGATTACATTAACACTAAATTACATAGTCGCGGAAGACTCGAACCCGAGACCTAAGCATGTATTAAGCTCGCAACCATTAGACCAACACACACATGTTAGTGTACGTATTATTTATGTATAGGACCGTTCTACATATATAAATAATTAATTTTTACTTTTTGATTAATTTTATTGATTAGAATATAATTTAATATTTATTTTATCAATAATCAATAAAAATTATAATTATAATGATTTATATGCTTATTTGGTATTATGTGTCATTACCATATCAATCGCATGCACGTTAAATTGTACTCCCTCCGTCCCACTTTAGTTGTCCGGTATACCATATTGGGATGCCCACTTTAGTTGTCCAATTTCCTATTTGGTCTCACTTATGAATAAAATAATAATAAAGAGAAAGTGGGTAGATAGGTGTTAATTGATGTTTTATTGGTATGCGGTCCGAAAAGAAACTGAATAACTAAAGTGGGACGGAGGAAGTATTTGATAGCAGTTCTATCCTATAATAATCATAAAAATATTTATATTAAATTTGATTAATTTTAAATATTAAATCTAGATGGATGAATAATCTAAATTATTTATCATTTATGAGATATAATTTATTTGTTATATAAATTTAAACATATATAACAAACGCAAAAGAATTGATTTTTGTTGTTGCTATAGAATTGCTATGTACATGCAAAGATGCACCCACATAAATCATAATTGTATGGATATTGTATATTTCTCTTGCTCTATCATATTAATATACCACATGATATGTTTGTGTGTGTTGCGTGAATCGAAAACTTTTTTTGGGTGAATATAATAAAATATTATTATTATATATATATATATATACCATTGTTTTCAGGAGTGAGTTACTGAGAGGCGAAGCAAGCATTATTGCTCGATGTAGAATAGTTACAAAACTAAGGAAGAGATAACTGCCAGACTAATTAGATGGAAGAAACCAAAATATTCACTCAAAACAAGACTTCCTTCTCTTTCGATCATCTTATTCATTTGGACCACATCATTTGTGTTCACTCCCTTTACCATCTTCAACATCATTTACCATCTCTTAATCTCCATCTAATCACACTTACCAATTCCACAACTCCATAGGCCTAATCAAAATAATTTTGTAATGTCCCGAATGGAACAAGTACAGAGTGATCGCTGATACAAAAGCATGGACCGTGCTAGGGTCAGCTCAAGCACTGCATCAGAAAATTTTAAATTCTTGTTTTTACTTTTTGTTGCCGACAAATTTTTGGCATAACACCATTTGTTGCCCCACGAATAGCTTCCCTAATCATTCCATATACTAAAAAATTAGTCACGTTGAACCGTCGAATGTATCGCTGATCCACATATTTATGTGATTTTATACGAGTTAGAATTTATAGTGGAGCGCCCCGAATAAAATTTTCTGCGTCCACCCTTGCATAAGGCTTCACGGTGAAGCATTACATGAATAAATCAAAACACACCATAATAAAAGGGATTTTGAGAGTATGCTAGTATGGATTGCATATTCGATGAGTGTTTACATGATTTCATATTGACTACTTATATCATTAAAGTGTATCTATTTAATTTTCTTGATCATGACCATTCTATAAAAATTCTAAAGCTAAGTATGGAGTGAAGAGAAATCACATTAACAAAGACTATAGTGATATGCGAGGTCAACCGTCAATTCGAAAGGCAGGTGGTAATCTTAATATCAAGAAGAATTTTTTTTTTAAACATGTGACATTGAATTCCATCCGAATTTCAGAAGAGAGTTAAGTTCTTTAGTTTTTCTAAGAGTGCAAGTACTACAGTGACTGTTACCTATCAAGCATTACTGCATTAGGCTTCAATATATTATCTTTTTTTGAATTAATAATACATAATCTCTAGCATGCTGCTTTACATGAAAACCGATCACAACTGCACAGTCATGTCTAAAAGGCAAAGCCTTTGTCTTCAATGCCCTTAGGGCATATATATATATATATATATATACATATACATGCAGTGGCAATTCTGATAAAAATGAAAGGAAAAGGGTTTGATGCTATCTGCACCAATAATATGCATGTTTTATGGTCACTACGACTCTGAAACTTAATGCTTCCATTTATACATGAATGTGTGTTTCATTTGCATTAATTTAGTTGTGTTGTTTTGTGTTATGCAGCCTAGTATAAGTAGGGCAATAAACCTATATCTACCAAGAAAATACACAAGGCAAAGTCCCTCTCACTCTCCTCTCTATCTTTATCTCTCTCCCAACTCAGATTAATCAAATGCAAAAGCCTCTCTTCATCCTCTCCTCTCCTTTTTAAAGTCACGAGACCTTCTGTTCTTTCAATTCGAGAGAGAGAGATGTCTCCACAGAAGATGGCAGAAAATTAAGAAACTGATAGAGAACTTTCAAGCCTCTTTTCTTCAGCATCACTCAACAAGTAGCCTCAAACATTTCAATCCCAAACTGGAGTCGTATAATTTCCCAAGCTTTAGTTCCCTCTTCCATCTCAGAAAAGATTGATCATCGACCATAAAAGAAATAGTTTTACTTCTCCCTTTTTTCATCTGTCTTTCTCTGTCGGCGGTTCCATGTATGTAGCAGGCCTCAAACCCCACAAAATTGAACTTACACAGACACCTCTCTTCTTTATCTTGATCATCTTCTTCTTCTTTTTATTTACTACTAGATACTGTTGTTTCTTTCTTTTAACTTTGGAAGTGAATGTGTATGTACCAGGAGACCAGAGGGAAACCCATTAGATCTTAACAACTTACCTGAGGATTATGCAGCAAGAGATGGCAAAGTTACCTCTGAAGACAGCTCCTCTTCTGCTGGTACTACTCTTCACTTTTAACTCCTCATTAATTACTTCTTTTTTATCCCACTTTCATTTGTAAAATTCAAGAAAATGGCATCTCTTGCATTTTTCACATGATATCATCTAAATTCACAGCTGATTAGGTTAATTACTTCCCTGCAAATACTGAGGTTAATTAATTAGGTAGTGTTGGTTTGTGGAGTATGAGAGCGAAACCCTAGAAAGTGAAAAATGACAAGACAGGAGGGAAGGAGGAATGGAGGGGGAAGAAAAAGGGTTTAGGTCTAGGATTAGTCTCATCAAAGTTGCTTTAATTGGAATGGGCATGATGGGCATGGGTGGCATTGCAGCAGTGTACAGGAAAAAGAAAAGCGGCGCTAAGGAAGGAAAAGATGAAGCCTCTAAGGTCTATGAGTGCAGGTTTTGTTCCCTCAAGTTCTGCAAATCTCAAGCCCTCGGAGGCCACATGAACCGCCACCGCCAAGGTTTTTCTTTTTTTCTTTCTTGTTTTGAATTTAAAGTGACTTGTTATAACTATTAATTAATACTATGGGTTTGAATGCAGAGAGGGAGACTGAGACACTGAACAAGGCTCGCCAACTTGTATTCACTAATGATTTAGCTCCTACCGGCCACCTAGGTTATGTCTCAGCGTATGGTCTCTTTCTCAGCTTCTCTTCTTACTTCTTTCATTTATTATTACACAAATTAAGAAATTGAGTTACTGTTTTTGTGGGTTTTTTTTCTTGTTAGTGGGCAGCCGATGCCGCATATGAACGACGCCGCGCTTCCCTTCAGACCAGTGTACTCGACGAGGCTATTCCCGCAACCGCCGCCGCCGCCTCCTCCGCCGGGAGGGGCGTACATGTACACGTCGCCGCCGCGCATAGTGTCGTTCCACTCGCAGTATCAAGCGGGGGCGGGGGCGGGGGCGCCGGTGAGTGATTACTTCGTGGGACACGTGATGAATAACGGGAATAGTAATAACTATACGTGCATAGGGGCGCCGGTGGGGCCGGGACTAGGCGGCGGTGGCGGTGGTGGTGGTGTTAGAGACGTTTCACTGCAGAATCAAGAGGAAGGACTGAGCTGGGGCCGGAGGTAGAAAGGGACAAGATTGGGAAGCGTTTGGATCAATCTGCATCAAGATGGATTCTTTTATTTTGTTTTTGTGTGCTCGTTTTTTGAATTTCTTGTTATTATATTTTGTTGGAGAGTGAGAGTGAGAGTGTTGATGATGGCATCTCTCTTCATCTCTCTCTCTCCCTCTCTCTTTGTTACTGAAACAGAATGAATCCAAAGAAGGTGACAGATGTTCAAGGCTGATGAATTTTGGGTTATTTTGTGGGGATTTTTTCAGCTCTCACATACTCATCATTCATATCTCACTTTCTCTTCAACTGTTGGGATTGGAGGGTTTTTTTGTTTCTTTATTTCCTTTTTCAAGAAACAAAATTCTTTCAGAAAAATGAATAGATTAAATTTATTTGAAATGATTATATTAATGAAAATCTCAGGATACTTTTATTTAATTTATATCAACAATGTTACTAATATTTGATCTATATGTATAAATTTTAACTTAATTAAGTGATCCATATATAATGGGTTCAGGCAACTAATTAAAGCTCTTTTTTAATAATTTCAAGTGATAGTGTAATTTTAAGTAAGCATTCTATAACAGAAAGTTGTGTCAAAGTTAATTAGAGACTTGACATTAATTTAGTTTATATTTTCATTTTTAGAAAATACCAATTTGATTCATGACCCTATAATCAGCATTTTCAATTGTTAACTAATTATTCAGTATCTAAAAAATTAAATGAAAATTTTACTCCATATATATTTTAATTCGAACCCAAAATCTTTTAATAAGAGAGAAAATTAAAAGATTAACATACACCATAACAAAGGTCTTATCGGCTATTATTAGACTTTATAGATTTTTCCAAAAATATTGCAATCTAATATTAATTATCATCAATTCGTTAATTTGGCTTATATTTTTAATTCACATTCATCATATGGGTTTATTCTGTTTAATTTGAAAATAAATTGAAATGAAATATTCTTTGATAGTTCAATATTTTTGTATATATTAGATGATCCATCTATTTTCACTTTCCTCGAGAAGAAAAAAGTTGTGTGATAATTGTACACGTGTTAAGATGTCTTGGCATTTGTTGACTGCAGTTTGATGAGGTGTTCAGAATATTTTCTTATCATGTTACTCAATAATACAAATACTATTAAAATTCAGTTTTCTATTTATAGCATGATAAAACATTATATAGTCCAAACATAATTATTTTTTTACAAAGGTATTATAAGAAACAAGATCTCTTATACAATTACGATTATTAGCCATTAGTTTAAGATGTAATTTGTTATTTATTACTTTCACTTAATTAATTTGACAATAATTGTTGTTTATCTTTAAGACGATTTTCATTTTCTATCCAAATATTTTTTTTAACCCAATTAATTCCACATACAATTTTATCTAAAAAAATAACATATTTTACCGAATATGGTTGGAGTTATATAGGAGTACAGTTCCCATTTAACATGAAATAATGTTACATTGTTATTAAATGTGGCACACATATAAAGGACCATATGCAATTCCACTTCTACACTTATCACATTAATAGGTAACGTCTTTAAAAGATGTACTATACATTTTTCCTAACTGTGACCACATCATCTGCCAAACCCATCTGGTAAAAACCCGCACAAATATAGAGTTACGGTTTCGATTTCAGTTTCATAATCAAACACATCTAGATACGGTCATGACTCATGACCAGTTCACACTCAACTCAACCTATTTGACATGGTTTCTTATCATATTATAATTTATTGACAATTTAGGTCGTCATGTAACAATTTCAGTTTTGAATCCATAATCAAAACTATTTTACTGGTTCCTGAGTCAGGTTAAATCCCTCCGTTGACAATCCCTATTGAACTATTCGGACCATCACTTTGATTTTCGGGTGCATTAACATTCCCTTCACAATAGCATACAAGTCTAAGAATCTCACTCATGGAATTCTTAATCAAAAAATTGAACTTTGTGCTCACTAAATATATTGGATAATCAAATGGGGATCACTATCACTAATCAAATATAGATATGGAGAGAGACAAGAAAACATAGGGGTGGGAAATTTTGCAGGGAGAAATAAATTGGGGGTCAAAAGCTGCAGATGAAGATTTGAGGGCAAAAATAGGAAGTGAAGGAACAAATGTAATATGGCAACTCTAATTGGCAGGTCAACTCCTTCCTAATAGCTAGCTAGCAATAAACAGACAACAGAATACAGATAGAGAGAGTCTAAAGTCTAGTTAACCTATGATCGTGTCTGAACTTCTCTACACATATAGTGTATTTATATATCTACCTCATGAATCTATCTGGATTTTCACTTATTTTTCAAGATCTTGTTTTTTGTCCATATTTCAGTGCCCTAATCATAACTATATTGGCCCATTTCTGTGTGTAATTTAGTGGCCACATTCATTGCCCTCTTTTTATCTTATTTTTATTTTTATAGTTTTCAGTTTATATATTATCCAAGTCTTGATAGCCTATGCAAAATCAAATTTTTAAGCACATTTAGCAACAAAACCTTATATCCCTATAAATTTTAATCATTCTTGTTTTATACTTATGAATCATCTTTAATTTAAGTCACATTAAATAGCCTTTTCTTTTGCAAAAGAAAACAAAATTCCACCAATATGTCCGATTAATGCTAGGTGTGAAAAACGAGTCAAGTAGTTCGTTTAGAACAATAGGGTGTTCGAACTCGATTCGAGATTTCCGCATGTTATTTGAACTTGGCTCGTAATATGATTACTAAGTTCGAGCTCGTTTCGTAAAAAGTTTAATTAATAATATTATTTTCAAACTAGAGTTCGAAGTCAACTAACTTGATATTCATATTAATAATCAGACTCAAGCTCGACTAACATACTATCAAGTCAAACTCCAAACGAACTTTTTTCGAAGTGAATCAAGCATAGCTCGCGAGTAGATCTATTCCACCGCACCCCAAATTAATGCCACATGCACCTTACTAGACTATTCATAACAATTTCACAATATTCCATCGAGTAAAGAAGCAGTCTACTATTACACTTGGACAGAACCAACAGCACTCTCTCTCACTCTCTCTCACATACACACAGAGAGTAAAATACACACAAATTAAATAGCTGAAATCCCGAGACCTCATTGGTGAAAGGAACAACACTTGATTGTACTGTACTGTTGTAATAAGAGGGTTTTCCAGCAAGCATCGAATGTATAATTATATAATATTCCCATCCAATTAATTAATTAATTAATTAAATATATATATATATATATATATATATATAATAAGAGAAGTACAACAAAGAAAGATAGAACAAGTTGAGGATGGATGCAGCAGAAGCATCAGCTGCAAATTAAAGTCGAAGCTGAGGCTATATTATTATAGAGTCAGCTTAATTTCAATCACATATTTTGAGACATTTAAAGCTGCTGCATGCCACCACCCTAATATTATATTTTACTTGATTTTTATTCATTTTATTTATTTATCCTAAGTAAAGTTGAGTACTTTACCTTAATTGCTGAAGAGCAGTACGGTTAATTCGAGTAGTTTTCTGAATCTACTTTCGTATGTATTCTGATCACATGCATGCTAGCTTCTCTGTGTGCTCATGCGCAGGACTTTATATATGTGGTATTGCTATCATATCCAATTTAGGTAAAGTGTTAACTTATCTTTAATTAATTTCAATGTTTTTTATTTTTGTAAGATGCTTTGGGTCAGATCCACATCGTCCTTTTTTTGTTGTTAATTAATACAGAATATATACGCACATATATATGATAGCTAGAAAGAAGGGAAAAAGAAAAACTTGCAGTTACACCTTGGATTATAGATTAATTAATGTACAAAAAGAAGTGGTACTAATTTATTGAATATTTTAATTACTTAAGTTTAGTGTTATTTAATATCACCAAGTTATGTGATTAATTTAAATGCATCATAATAAGTCTATATTTATTATTTCTCCATAGATTTTCTATTTCGAGTTGATGGCTCAAATAGCTATTTTTATAGCAAATGTAAAAAAATCATTGTTATAAATTAAAAGAAATCGTTTTCAAAAATATTAATAATATTAGGAAGCAGACAAGACATCTGATCTGATTATCCATGAATTAATCAGTTCTCGTGTTTATAAATATATCTATTAATTTGGTGCTTCTAGCAGCAGAAAGATATTCAGCTTTTGTCGATGATTTGCAATTCAAATGTGGATTAAATAACAAGTAAACCCTAAACTTTGTTTGTCCTTTTTATTGAGTTGAGTTGAGTTGAGTTCTTTTCTAATATAAATATATGTACCATCATAAGTAATTGCTGCTGTCAAGTGTGAACATAATCAGTAAAACAACATCCGTCAACGATAAAAGTGAACCGTCATTCTTTTTTTTCTGCCTTGATTTTTTCAATGTTTTCTTTAAAGATATTGGGGTTTGATGATTTTTCTTTATAGTATTATTCTAATTTTTTAGATCGATTTTCCATTTTTATTTATTCGCCAGTTATTTTCTACCCGACTAATTGTGATGTAAAAAATATTTTTTAAATTTATATACTATTTTTAAATTTTATGTAATTTATTATTTTCGTATTAAAGTGCCAAATCTTTTGATAAATGGAATGAATAATTGTGTATCATATTTAAGTGGAATAAAACTCATTATATTAAATACAAAATTAAATTAAAATACGTAGATTATATTTAAAAAGTATATTAAAATTTGGTTGTGGGATTGAAATTTGAAACACTGAAATCTCATTTCTTTCTTCTGGATTACAAGTAAATATTATAATTTTCTAATAATAATGATAATAATTAGATATAAAATAAAAAAGAAGAAAAAATATATATATAATATATGAAGTTGATGGCTCCCACCCATAGAGCAGATAGCTAGGTCTGAGTGTGGTGGAAATTAAATGTGGTTATTATTTTTGCAGCCAAATTTGGTATAGAGTTGCATGAAAAGGTATAAGAGTGTTAAATTTTTATATAGATTTGGGAGTGCAGGTATATCTGTATACAAAATCTATTTTTGTGAAAACTGAGATATCATACATATAATATAACCTAGACTAGAGGAAACCCTTCGTTATTTTGTGCTACCCAAACATTTATATTTGAACTAGACATAAAATTATAATATTTGGGCAACGAAATTTAGGCCACACCATAGTACTACTTTGCTTTCTATCTTCATGCAATAAAATACGGCTTTGAGTTGTTAAGGCTTAACATGAAGTTGTGAGGGGCAAAATTGGTAACATATTTAACTACCAACATCATTTAAACCATTGCATTAATAAAGACAACCAACAAAACTAATCATCTCTATTGCTTCATTTTATTATTATACAAATCCTTTTTCTTTTTCTTTTCCATTCACATATATTTATAAAGGGATGTTCCACCTTTCGCGGCACAGTTTAACGTATTTACAGTTGATGCAACATTATCACATCCAAGGGCGAAAGTAGGGCCTGGCAACTCCAGGCCCCTGCTCGGGCAATTTTTTTTTATATATAGATATATTCATGTATGATTTCGTTTTTTATCCCCATGAATTATGTTTTATAAATCAAGTTTTAATTCGTCCGTTCATTTTAAAATTTCTGGCTCCGTCTCTGATCACATCAGCATATAAGTCCCTATATATATATTATTATTATTATTATTATTATTATTATTATTATTATTATTATTATTATTATATATTGAGTAATATTAAATTACACCTTAATTAATAAATCCTAGTCACAAAACGAGAATTAATAAACTTTTTGTAAAAAAATAATATTTATTTATGAGGCATGTCATATCATCCGCACACGTATTAAGTACGCTCACGGCGGGCGGGTGAGTGTTTTCGAAAATTATTTTCACTACTTTTTTAGTGATAGATTTATAAAAAATTTAAAGAAATATTTCTATTAAAAAAAATTTCAACCAATTCGTGCCCTAAAGCGTATATCATATATATTCAAATTAAAGAAATATATAGAATCCGGTTCAAAATGGAGAACCGGTAAAATGAAACCGAACCGACTCAAGATATATCTTCAAATACAGTTCGATACCGACGACCTTTACACCTATATAGACAAGACAAGACAAGACTCGACTCATTTAACTAAGGCAGAATAATGTCTTATGTATTGATCAAATCAACAACGTATCCTCTCAAAATAAAAATAAAAAATGGAGCCGTTAAGTGATGATGAGTTTAGAAATGAAATAAAGACACAAGTATTGCTGTGTAGTAATCATCAATCAACACTGCACCACTTAGCACATTACTGTGAATGTGTCTTTTCATTCAACTGAAATTTTGGCTTACTTACTTGTGTCTCTCTCTCCCATTTTGGAATTTGATTGTACCATTTCATCTCCAATGCTTAACCCCACTTTCTCACATAAATCCTCACCAACATACTAAACTCAACTACACTCTTCGTGCCCCTATTATTCATGACTCGTTTAGTAAATTAAGATATCCAAGATATCCTAATAATAATTACTCACTTTAAAAATAAGTAATTAAAAAATAATATAAATAGCAGGATAGAGAGTTGTATAGTACAACTTCGGGTTACTAGCAGCACAGAAGTTGTCCTAGACAACTCTCTGTCCTGCTTTTTAGTTCTTATAATTATACTAACATAGTACATGAGCACAGTAACTATTGAAATACAATTCAAGAAATCGTTATAATAAACGTGTAACTACCTGGGCCTTAAAAACACTCAAGTGGGTCCCACACTATTTGGCCATCAAGTTAAGGTGTGTTTATTTCAAGAAACAAACACAACACACATAGTCTAATAGATTATAAGTTCATCACAATAAATTCTCATGAACCTCCCAACTTGGCTCAATTTTCTTTTCGGGACTTTACATCAATCTGTTAAACACAAAGAAAAGAGAGGGCAGTAAAAAGGCGAAGACGAAGTTAGATTTTGCATTCGTCTTGCTTGAACGTGGCATTCACCAATTGAGCAGCAGCGCGTGCAGCAGCTGATGCACGCTCTGCGGCGGTGATGGCAGCATGAGCCCTTTGCAGCGCGTCTGATGATTGCGGATTTTGTTCTCTTGTTGAAGGCTCGGTTCTCTTGGTTGTTTCTGCAAATGCAGTGCTGCTGAGAGAAGGAGATTGCTGGTAGTTTTTTTCTTTCTGGTTACTGTTTAAGGAAGACTGGTCATCTGTAGCGGATGGTTCTCTCCGAAGTTGTAGCCTCGGATCGGGGAGAGGACGTGCAGCTATTTGTTTCGGCCCGTTCTATAACATATAAGAAAGAACAGTACAATGTAACACTCTGAGTGATAGTTTCAACAAATTAAACTAACATAGGTTTGTTTGAGCTTTATCTGGTCTTCTAATCATTCAAATAATCAGTCATATAAACCGAATTCTGTAATCAACACTCCTTAGATAAGTTGAAATCAAGATCAAGAATACCATAGGGTAGGCATAGTAGTACAAGTTGCATCTGAAATGATGAACGAATCGGAACAAGATAACTTACAAGAAGATCTTCAGGTTTCTTGCTGAATTCTTGTTCCGTTTTGGATGAATCCCAGTTGACGTTATATTCAAGGGCGATTGCCTTGAGTATGTTGAGCTTCATATCCGAAGGTGGAGCACTCACCGAAAGCTTTTCAATTATCTGAAGATTAGATGATGACATATCAGATTAAATTTGGCCATGATAGTGAATATGAAGCTACAGAAACTGATATATTAACTGTACGGTTGACACTGGTGTCGGGACGAAGCTCAGACGCAGCAGCTATGAATTCCTTTCCGTATTTAGCTGCAAATAGGTTCCGGACATGTAATAGGTCTGGCAAATCCGAACATCTTGGAGCGGAAAAGATTATGCTCGCCACAGCTTCCCGTAACTCTGTCGGACATTCTCTGTTTTAAGAAAGAAAAACAGCATAAAAATGTTATGGCTCAAGATTTAACATGCATTCAAGACTAAATTGATTGATCCGAATCGAGCTTATATTATGACAACAGCAAGTGCATTCTATACACTTCTGAGAAGCATGGAGCCGTGAACTAAGATAAATCGACTTCATCGTAATACAAACATATAGCTCAGCTCAGTAAAGAGTAAAATTCAATATGGATTTGCTTCATGGACAACTCAACTCGGTCGCTACAAACAATCCCAGGTAACGAGTCCACGAAACCAATGCTATAAGACGAAACACACTAATTTATAACAATCACAAAAGGCATAAGTCAATCTTGTAAGCAAGAAAGTGTTCATGGTTTTACCTCTGGCTTTCAAGAATTGGTACACGAGCAAGAACGAATTCGCAGAATAACTCCAATATTTCATAAGCCTCCCACGTGTTTTGTTCACGTATAACATGCTCCACCTAGCCAAATCACAGATTAAAACCGAAAGAAGAAAATGATAACATAGGTAAACAAGATCTCGAGATGATCAAAAAAGTACTCTAATTCGAGCAATAGCTTCCTGTCCAGCCTGCAGAAATTCTGCTATCTCCTTCCTCATAAGCCTTAGCTGCACATCCCTTTTGTTTTGCAACAGCTTGATACGCGAAATCGCCAAAGTTAAGCATGTTTTGCTACAAACAACCCAATTATGACAAAATTTCAACAACAAATCTTCTAGTCCTTAACTTATAAAAGCATTCAGCACAATACATTTTCGAAATCCCTTTAGAAGCCCCAAATTGTGTGGCACCATAGCATAAGATGCAAATTTCATTATTCTTGACAATTTTACATGATTATATCCAATTTTCTTGCACCTAAAAAACGTGCTAATCTACTCATCACAATTCAAAGCCAAAACAAAAGAAAAACTGACTATCTTTGCCGGATTTCAAACACAACTATCATAAACGGAATGACATAACCTCGAATCAGGTCATTCCATATACAAATATATGCAATTTTGCAGAATAAAATGAAATGATGAGGAAAGGAAAAGGGCAATACCCAATGAAGACCAGAAATTCTTAGCTTTCAATCTTCCTTTACTTCTAATGAAGAACAATATGTTCACAAAATTATATCTTCCGATTAAAGATGGGCGAAAAACGGGACTCGGTAAAGATAATAAATTGGGAAGTGAATCGATTGAACTAACCATTTCGCTCCGAGGAGACCCCTGTTGAAGAGTTGATTCAGCATAGATAATTGAGATTAGCACACCCGTCTTTTTCCCTTTTTGTTTTTTTTTGAGAAATACGTAGCAGCCCCTTCTTTTTAGAGCAGCAGAATTCAGCTTACGTTAATTGAATCCCTCAGATTTGATTTACATGAATTCTGCGCTCATTATACGAATGTTTAGAGCAGCAGAATTCTGAATCTTTTAATTTGCCTTTGCAGATTAAAAGGAACAAGAAACGTATTGTTTGTGGGTCGGTTCGGGCCTATGGTTGAAGCTCCGTTTGTACTCTACGGCCCGACCCGATTCTTAACTGTAAACTGTATTTCATAAAAGGAATTAGAGATGCCTTCGAAGAAGAGGGTCACGAGCTTTTAACAAAAGGCATTCACTTTGAAATAGCTCCCATCTGCAGCAACTCTCGTTCCCAGTTTACCAAATTTGAAATCTTTTTTCCTATTCACATATAGCAAAATAGCTAAACCTGCTCTAAACAACTGCGTTTCAAGCATTGCTCGTATCTTCGAAGAAAAGCTAATCTTGCTCACAAAATCATGTAAGACCTCGAAACAGCTCCAACAAATTCAATCCCAGGTTTTAATCAATGCCACTGATCACACTAACCTGGTCGTGAGCTCCCATTTCCTCCAAAAATGCACCCAGTTGATGGAAATGCGTTACGCGCGCCAGGTGTTCGACAGATTGCCCAGCCGAAGGTACACTTCGCTCTGGAATGTAATGTCAACAGGGTATCTCCAAAATGATATATTTACTGAAGTGGTGGTGATGTTCCGTGATATGTTGAGGGAGAATGTGAATCTTAATTGCTACACACTTCCCGTGGTGTTGAAGTCGTGCTGCAAATTATTTGCTTTGGAAGAAGGGGAGGAAGTGCATTGCGTCGTAGTCAAGAACGGTTTCATTTCGAATACTTATGTTGGTACTAACTTGATAGAGTTTTACTCTGGGGCGAGGCGTGTGTCGTGTGCATACAGAGCTTTTACTGAGATGGTAGATAGGAATGTGGTTTCTTGGACTGCGATGATCAATGGCTATGTTGCTAATGGTGATGTGGTTTCAGCAACCAAGCTTTTCGATTTGGCGCCAGAGCGTGACGTGGTGTTGTGGAACAAGATGGTTACGTTTCATATAGAGTTAGGAGATATGGTGGAAGCTAAGAGACTCTTTGATATGATGCCGTGTAAAGATTTGATGTCGTACAACACTTTCTTGAATGGATACGCGAAGAATGGCGACGTGGAGGGGTGTGAGAGAGTATTCGAGTCTATGCAGGTGAGAAATATTTTCTCTTGGAATGGATTGATCGGAGCATACGCCCACGATGGGCGTTCCCTTCAAGTTCTCGATGCCTTTACACGTATGCTGAAGGAGCTGGACGTGCAGCCTAACGATACGACGCTGGTTCATGTATTAGCTGCTTGTGCAAGACTAGGAGACCTTGATTTTGGCAAAAGGGTGCACAAATATGCTCGAGAGATTGGCTATAAAGGCAACGTTTGCAATGCATTGATCGACATGTATGCAAAGTGTGGATCGGTAGAATGTGCAGTTGATGTGTTTGAGGGCATGGACAAGAAGGATCTCGTATCATGGAACATGATCATCAACGCCCTAGCCCTGCACGGCCACGGAGGCAAAGCTCTCGACATGTTCACATCAATGAGAAACAATGGGGAAACACCAGATGGAATCACTTTCATTGGAATACTATCTGCTTGTTCTCACATGGGATTAGTTCAAGATGGATTGGCTTATTTCCACTCAATGATTAATGACTACTCGATTCAGCCTGAAATCAAGCATTACGGCTGCGTGGTCGACCTCTTAGCTCGAGGGGGGCTCTTGGAGCAAGCTGTGGAGCTCATACACAACATGCCAGTAAAGGCCGATCGTGTGATCTGGACTGCATTACTTGCAGCCTCGCGCACTCATATGAAAATCGAGCTTGCTGAACTTTGTCTTGAGAAACTGATCGAGCTCGAACCTCACAATCCTGCAAACTATGTGATGCTATCCAACGTGTACGGAGAGGCCGGGAAATGGGAGGCAAGAGCGAGGCTAAAAGTGGTGATAAGAGACACGGGATCGAAGAAGGTCCCCGGATGGAGCTCCATTCAAAGTGAAGATGGTGGCTTTGCTAAGTTCTACTGCTTTGGTGAGAAGCACTGCAGAAGTGAAGAGATTTATTTTGCATTAAAAGGATTGACAAAATTGTTAAGGTTGTCTGAATGCAGAGAACATGATCTACACAAAGTATGCATATTATTTGATTGACGTTTTCTTCTTCTTCATTTTTGTAAGACTAAATTTGCTAATACAGTCAGTGAGTTTGTGGGCCAAAAGTAAGCAGTTTGGGTAAAGCTTTGATGATATTGGGCTTTGAAGCCCAATAAATTAGATTTTGTTGGCCCATTGTATTAATTTGGTTGATATTTGGAATTAATACTCTTTCAAAAACTACTTTACATAGAAATATATTGGACTACGTATCTATCAAACTCACTGATTTAAAAGAAATATGTATGTAATGATTTAATAATATATATTAGGAACGCTTTCCTATTTGCAGATGACACAATTTAACGTGTTAACACGAAACTGATGTGATAATATTATGTAATATTATATAAGTATACAAATGATTATAATTTTAATTATTTATTTCTTTATTAGCTTATACAAAACAAATATTGAACTATTCGAACTTAGCAAATTCGAGTATGTGGAATTAGAATGATTTTTTATAAATTACATTGACATACGACTACTTGTAAATACGAGTTCGTGGAGTTTGTCTGTTGCTTTATAAATTATACTAACACACGACTTGTAAACTCAAGTTGATCATAATTGTATGTTGCTATATAAATTATACCAACACAGGAACTCATGCGAACACGAGTTAGCGGAAAAACACGGCGAGCTCAACGTGCGTTCGATAAAAATGAAAATAAAATAATATTTTTATCTGAAATTATTGTAACAAAATTGTCTCTAGTACCAATTTGTTCTAACAAAACTTGTATCAGAACGAATTTTGTTACAACAAATCGGTATCAAAGCCAAATTCGTTACAACTGATTATCCTATATATTATCTTACAACATAAACATATAAAAAAGACTATTTATCCTTTTTACCTTAAAATACTACTCCATTATTTATCTTTCTTTAAAAACTGATTACTTTAGTACCCCATTAACTCTATGAAAAATAAGCTAGAATTCTCTAGACCATTCTTTTGTTATAGATAATTTCATTACTAAATATATTCGAAAAATGAAGTTTATTATTTAATATTATTCCTACTTCATGATGCATGCATGCTGATTAATTTATTAATTAATTAGGCGCTAAATCAGACAACGTGACAGCTGGCAGCCGCCGCCGCCGCCGTCGCCAACCACTACATAAATGGCGGTGAAAGTCAAAACAGTTTTTATACACCATGCACCACTCTATTCCTCTCCGGTAAACCCTAATCTTCCTTTTTTTTCTCAGTGGTTAGAGATTGCTGCGCTAACTAAACTTTCTCATCAAGATAGAGTATATAAACACTATAATTTCCATTTAAATCTTCACCTCTAAATATCTATATATAGATATATATAGATATATATATATAAGCATAATCTCCCACTTCATAAACACCTTTTTCCTATCAATAAACATCCAGGAAAAAACCCACATTTTCGCTTAATAATCACCATTAATTTCACTATCAAAATTAAAAACCAATAAATAGTATAGGGAAATAAAGAAAAGGAAGCGATGAGCCCTAACAAGTTTCACGACAGTGACGTCACAAAGGGAGTGATCAACGGCCCACGATCTTCGCCGCTGCGCGTTAAGAAAGACTCACACGTCATCCACAAACCCCACGACGGCGCCGTGAAGCAGCCGGTGATTATATACACGCAATCGCCGAAGGTGATCCACACGCAGGCCAGCGACTTCATGAGCCTCGTGCAGAGGCTCACTGGCTGCACTCCAGAAGAATGCGACGGCGGAGCCCCGGCGGAGAAGGTGGCAGTCAAGGAGGAGCCCTCCTTCGACAAGAATGGCAGCTGCAGCAGCTGTAACAGCCTCGGATACAACCAGAACAAGGGTAGGAAGGTGGTTTTTGCCGACGATCAGAGGTTCCGGAACGACGTGAAGCAGGAGGCAGCTGCGGCGGCGGTGCCGGTGCCGGTGCCGAGCATGTACAAAACGTCGAACCCGTACTTGATGGAGGCGCACGGGCCGCTGTTCACACCGAGCTCTAGCGAGTTCTACTGCTCGTCGATGCCGAACGGGCTGAGCCCGATGTCGCCAGCGTTGATGGAGTACGTGAAGAGGTTGACGGATTACTAGCGGTGGCGGTGGCGGTGGAAGAAGAGGTGAAATGATTTTTTTTTTTTTTAATATTCATCAAGTATTGGTGGTGTCATTTTTATAGGATGGTTTTGTTTAGATTTGGAATATTTAGAAATAGATAAAGGATGACATAAAATAGTGTTATAGAATGACTATTTGATTAATTCTTTTTAGCTATATTGAGAGGATTGAGTTCCTCGAATTGCAAATAAATTATATTTTGACCTCTAATTTAATTTAGAGTGTCAATACATTTTTGAATATTTATTAGTGCATTTCATCCCTACTACTTAATCACGAGTTTTAATAATGTATTTTGACATTGATAAAAATGAATGATCACTGAAGTTGAATTTCACTTAAAATATTATTTTAAATTAAATTGTGTGTGATAAATACAATAAATATGTAGTTAGTAGAGTTTGAGATCCACTTAGAGTATTATTTTAAATTGAGTAGTGTGTAATAAATATAATGGGTCCATTGCTATAAAAGAAAAGTTTGGATCACACATCAACACTTGTCTAATTATATCATATTATATTAATACGAGACTGACGCGATTATAATTCAAGATTTATAGTATATATAAAAGATTCAGATATTAAATTTTAAATCCAATAATTATGACACATGTCACTATTATATTAAGGTCATGTTTAGTAGTCATGATAGGATATAGCATGATAAGATTAAATTTATATAGTGTATCAAGATTATTTTAATCTCACCACCTCCTTAGGATTAAAATGTAAGGTAAATTAGTGATTTTGACACGAGCTCAATATTTAATACCGGGCCTACGTGTTTATCACATTTGCTATCAAACACATGATTTAATAAGATAATTTAATCCTATCATATCTTATCTACCAAACATTGCCTAATTATATTAATGCAAAACAAGATGGATTAAGCAATAAAAAATTCCAATTGAATCCAATCTAATTAAAATCATGCCCTTATTCTTCAAACAAGAGGATGCTTTTAAAATAATCTAATAAATAGATATATTTAAAAAGCCCATTGGGCCTACTGAATACTTGTTTCTCTAGTATGGGCTTGTTGTATATACTTATTAGGAAAGTATCAATAATTGTTCTATATATATATACCTATGGCCCTTATTTAATGCACAAATGAATATCACAATATTTAATTGATTAATCAATTAATTGCATGATAAATTAATTAAATTCTCAGCTGAATAATCGTCACCTATATAAAAGTAAATAATGAGAAAGTATAAATTATTATACATCCATCTAAATTTTTTATTAAGGATGTATAATTTTAAAAAATATTTATAAATTTATTTTTTCATATTTTACGGACAATTACGTATATGTGAAAACTAACATCGAATAAATAAATATGTCAATACATTATAAATACAACTTCAATTGATTTTCTAGAAATATGATTAATTATTTTAGCGAAGCGAAAAAAACGTCAAGTGGTTATTAGTGAATCAAATGGCTACCATATCGTAACGTACTATTTAATATATGATTATTTAACATCACTGTTAATTTAAAAAAGATTTAATAAGTCAAAACCAAACTAATCATGCATGTCCTTTTGTCGCTAGCAAATTGCAATATTTCCAACTACTAACATCTTCTTTAATGTACGCATATCACAATAATTGATTAGTGGAATTGTTTAAAATTAATTATTATGACTTAAAGACAACGGCATAATATTGCATCAAACCCTTTTGCTTACTTTATCATAAAATAATAAAATAAGATGTTAAATAATATTGGTGCATAAATATTTATCATATACTTATATAGAATCTGTATAATTGATTCACACACAACTCCTGGTAATGAAAATTTTCCCAACAAACATTAATAATAAATTGTTTTTGTTTAACTATTGTGTCAAGAAAAGAAAGTTTGGAAACGTTAAAAAGATAAATACGTGTGTTATTTAGTTTCTAGTTCTTCTTATTGTTTACGAATTAATAGTTTGATTATCTGCAAAAGTTAAACCAAATTATTGAAATATGGTGACCAATTTGAATCAATTTTAATATATTTACATTTAACTCAGTTTTAATTTTATGAATCGAAACAAACTATTATTCACCCCTTAGTATTATATCGGATTATATATTTATATGCATTATTTCCTAACAAATAGGGCATATTTTTAAACAAACTGTATTTGCATTAACACGCATATACTAATTTTTTGATTGTAACATTTAATAATATTTACAGTAATTTTTATTATAGGTATTCTAAATTTAGTAAAATCCAAATCATTCACTTTTTTTTCGTCATTTCTTAATAGGGCTATTGAAATTTATATATTTGCTGACTAGTACAGGAAAGATAAGATTTGGGTTTGCATTCATATTGCTTTTAAACTCTGACTTCTAAATTTTAAAATTAAATAATGATTAATATAAATATTGAAAGGGTCTGCAAATCTAGTACCTAATTAACTCAGAATAATCACATTATCTTGCAATTGTAAAAAAGAAAAAAGAAATCCTTAATTGCAGTATTATTTAACTAATATGCCTCGAGATTTGTTTTCTGTACCCATAAACATAAATTATTATAAATTTAGGGACAAACCATTTTTTTATTATTATTTTGTGATATTAGGTCGTTGTTTAAACTTTTTATTAAACTTGTGAATTTTGTGGGGTTTGACAAGTAGATTTTTGAAAATTAAACATTTGATCAGTATTATTCTGAATATAGATTAAGTAATGAAGAAGTGAAAAGTATATAGAGTCGAAATTTGAGTAAATAATAATGGAGAAAATTTTATTGAAATAATTATTTACAAACTTTTCCATTTCCTGCAAATCAAATATTGGCCGCGAATTAGCGACCGTGTCACCCCAGTAAAACTCGGTGCGGTGAGGTGGGTTTTACTTGCACGACTCGAACTCGTTCTCCACAATAACGGCGTCAGCGTCCCACCACGTATCGCCGTCAGACTCTCGCACACTCTCTAACGGCCTCCTAACATTCCTCACGTCACCAACCGTTACCACGCCGGTGACATCATCTCTGACGTAGACCTTCCGAATGCCGGAGGTGGAGACGCCGCAGACTTTCCTCGCCGGCGATTTCCACTCCGCGTAAATTGCCGGTACGCCGCTTCTCATCCTCGTGTCGTAGCCGCCAACGATCAGTCCATCACCGGTACCGTTTCTCTCCGCCGTCAACAACACCGTCGGCGCAGCGCCGCCGCCGTAGAATTCGCTGGTTTTCTTATCCTGACCGCAATCCCACGTAGAAACCACGCTTTGGGGATCGCTGAATAGATCTTCATCAATGTCTAGACTCAGCCCTAAGCTATCCCAAAGCTTGACAACATTTTTACCACAAGCGAACTCCGACCACGCGCCGCCGCCGCCGCAGTTGCTCCGGCGCCTGCGCTGCCTCAATTGACCGTTTTGCCACTGGCTCTTAAAGCTCATAATCGAGCCACGAACGCAGAAATCCTCGTCAACGCGGTGTTGACCGCGGAACGACGCCGTAGCGACATCCTCTTCCCCTTCGCGCTCGTCATCAGAGGACGCCGCCGAAACGACGTCGTCCTCGTCGTCGCTGAACTCGAACACGTCCTCGATTTGATTCGACGACGGCTTCACAGCGTGTAATCGAATGAAAACAAGCTTAATTCTTCTAATGATGCTACTGAAAGCCGCAAAAATTGCAAAAATTATCGCCCCCCATTTCCAGAAGGTCGGAAATGAAGTAAAACGAGAAATAAAGGAAGGATTTTGCAGGCTTTTAATTCCTGCTTCGAAATCGCACATCATGTTTATCTCTGGGATTTCCATTAATCTTCTTCAATTTTGTGCAGAATTTTCTCAATTTTTGAGATTTATTAAGCTTTTTCTCTCTTAAGGAAGATGACTCGGAAATTGCTTCTAATTGAGAGATAGAGATAGGAAATGAAGCTTAGGGATGAGAGTAATATATAACAATCAATGTTGAAAAGAGAGATAGGTGTGTTTCATTTTCAATAATAAATTATAATTTAAAGTTTATAATAATATTTAATAAAAGAAAGAATAATAAAATGAAATGGAATGGTTACACTAGTAATGTAGCAATCTCACATCAACCCACAAGTCAGAAAATTAAAAATTAATAAAAAATTATTATATATATAATATTTATCTATAATTAATTAAGTGTGGTGGAAATTGATTGGATCATAAGATAAAGATTGATTTACCTTAATTTCACAAAATGGTGACATGGAAAAGATAATCCAATTTATGCATTTGAGTAACCCAATTTGCACTTTTCCACAAATATGGTAGTAGTAGTTGTTATTATGAGAAAATTCAAGATAATTGAACTTGAAAATAAAAAGAAGAAAAATAAATATGATTTGTAGTTGTATGGACTATATACTGTTGCTTTAGCTGTTCAATATACAACTTTCAAGAAAAGTGCATTTGTTTAGTTGAATTATTAATTGGGACATTGACATCAATGGCTGGCTTCTATCATATCCAAATTTTTATTCAAATACCTCAATATATTTGTTTCTTGGGGAAACTTATTGTCTAAATATTATACCAACAATATTATTTATAACTATATATATATACATAAGGACCATAACTACAAACATATAGTTATTAAATTTTACCTATACCTATGTAGTCATATTTTAATTAATGATTCATTTAAATCGTGAGTTGGGTAAATATTTATCGTAAAACAAACTTAATTTTTTAATAGTAACACAAAACATTATTAAATTACAAAGAGTGAAAAACAAAAGATCGGAAGATGAGAGAGATTCTCAATTAACTCACTCGTCCTGAGTCCTGACTCAGCAACATCTACACACAATTTCCAAATTTGTGGTTGCAATTTTTTAAGACAACCACTACTCTATGTTAGTATCCGCCACGTGTCCTTTCCTAATTCATTACAACAAAAAAAAAATATGAGTTCTAGTATTTTCCAAAACCATGATTTTCTTAATTTTCTAATTAATGTAACGATTTAAATTATAATCACGATTAATAAGATTTGATTATCAAACAAGTCACATTAATGAAATTGGACATTGTGGCGAATTAGAACTTATAAATGTTTTTGTAATAGTATATTAAATTAAATTTATTATTCGAAATTTCCTAGTAAATATCCTTGAGTAAATTTTAATATGAAGTAAGGAGTATGCATGCATGGTTCTGATTATACCACGTTTGGTTTACTAATTCAACACTATTTTATCTAATTTAATTGTTTGTATTTGCGTGGAGCACTTATCCATATTATATATACTTCACTCCAATCCCTACCTAGTGTATCCTACAAATGTCTATCAATGCATACACTAATTTTTTGTCTCATTACTTGTTTCCTATATATCTGCACTAAATGCATTTTATATGTCTATTAATTAGTCTAGTGTTGTTAAATTTATATTTCCATCCATGAACAAGACTAAATTAATTAATGTCATACTAATGTTTACATATATATTGAACTATATATAGTATATAATTGAAAGAGAGTTAGGTGTTTTATGTAGGACAACTTCATCGTTAGCGGTGGACATAACTTAACATGTCAATATCTGATGTGATAATTGTCACATCAACATACGAGTCATTATATTTATTTACGAGACATGTCACATTATTTGCGGGCGGGTGAACCTTTTCCGTTGCGTGCGAGTGATAATTTTTGATGTTTTATGTTTTATGTTGAGAAATTAAAAGATATATATAGTTGACTTTATTAGGTTTGTTTGGGAAGAATTTTAATTTCATGTGTTATATATATTAAATAAACATCTAATATTTGGCATTAAATCAATAGTTCAAGAATTTTCTTGTGTTAGAATAGTTCAAGATTTAGTATGACATTTTCTATAATTTTTTTTACTTGATTTGTATGAATTTCTTTTGAAAGTAAAATAATACTTATTCTATAAATTAAATTCTTCAATATGAATGTAGTTTTGTTATTCCCACAATATTTTATAAAATATATACTTTTTAAAAATAACCTTAACTTCTAGCTTTCTAAGTACTAACTACATGTAGGTCGTTACTTGTTATTGATAAATTATTGGATATATATAATAAAGATTGCAAAAAGTCATAATTTAAGAACATTATTATAAGAAATTAAATACTAATAACAAAAGGTCGTGACAAAGAATTCAAAATAGACGTAGACGATCATCTCATTTCACTTTTCAATTATTGAATTGGGTTGTTATAATTAATTTCAACAAAGACCACATACCTAATTGATTCACATATAACAACTATTAAATTTAGAATTCCATCAAAGCATATATAATTTTCAACAAGGTAAAATTTACTGTCCCGCTAGCTACTTGTTTTTTTTCTGCATGTAAAATAAAGAGTAGTGTAAAAGTTGAAAAAATGTTGGGATCTACACATATATAAAAAGTAAATTTTTAATGTTTTAGAAAATAAGCCAATATCAATTATACAGCTCAAAAAAGAAAATAAACCACTTTTAGTGGGACAAATAAAATACTAATTTTGATCTAATTAGAGACTTTTCTTCACAACATCATGTTGCTCGACAATTTTAATAATAATAATTTTGACTAATTATTTTATAAATAATTCGATATATTAATTCTAAAATAATGTTGTGAATCAAGAACCTCTAGTGATGATGTATCAAGAAGACAAGAACAAGACAAAAGCAATATAGTTTCAATACTCCTAAATTAATCAAAGAATTTCCAAAATCAATTGATCAAGATTACTATGTGATAATTCTTATAATAATATGTATGTATTTGATTTTGATGTAACACTAGAATGAAGATTATTAATTGTTGTAGGTGAAAGAAAATAAATAAATGGGTTTGTGTGGACAGGCATGCACATAACTCTCAATGATGTGATGGCCAATATGTGTTTCAAACAAACCAAATTATTATAATAAATCATAAAAGATTATGCTTGTCGTTGTCGTATTGGGAAATTAATTAATTAAATAAATATAACAATAAATGGTCGGAGGAATAACCTGAATATATATAAACTATGTGTGCGTGGTGCGACCATTTTATTTATTTATTTTAATGTGACAGTCATCAAACAATTTGTTCTATTATTTTGGTAAATTATTTCCTCCACCATTCATTTACTAATTTTAAGCAATTACAAACGTTTTATTTTACCGACCATTATTTGGTCGGTAACGAATCAAAATATCATCCACTGGTTTATGTTACAAAAATGAGTGATGTTAAATTGATTTTGAGACGGATATGATTTTATAAATTTCAACATTTTTTTAAATATTTTTTGATATTATAAAGGTTTACTTTATGGTATTATAATTTATAGAAGGTTTATTATATGAGTTTGAGACTATAACTACAAGTTATTATATTATATGGTAATGGAGGAGTGTGAGATATAAATAAAACATTAATAAGTACTTTGTGTCATAAGGAGATAGCATACAACAGTGCGGGGTTAACATGCCTACGAATGATGTGGCATATTTAATAGATAAATATTAAATTTTAATATTTTTTTATTAAATTTCACTTTAGTTTTGTGTTTATTAATTCTCAATATAAAATAATAAATATAATATAAAAATTAAAAATTATATTGACTCGCATGTTAATTTGACATTATCACATCGGCCGTGTGCGCGTTAAATTGCGCTCATCATAGACAATACAACGGTCCTCCTATATAACAAAACTAAATCTAGGGCTTAATAGAACCAGTTTGAAACGTATACTATAAGACTCGAGTTTGTTTGAAAATTTTAAGGCAACTCGAGCTCGATTTGAGTTTTAAAAACCAAACTCACGTTTGGTTTGATAAATAAAAATTGACCTCGAATTCGGTTCACTTATTATTCGATTTAATAGTAAATTCGAACTTGAGTTCAAATTCGCTTCGAATTTGTGAAATATTCGTATTCGAGCTTGTTTATTAAATTATTTGAGTTTATTATATATATATAACTATGTATATATTATATATATATAACTATGTATATAATTTCATTTGATAATTTTGTGAACTAGTTCATATAAATTTCGTGAACTCAAAGTTCAACTCGTTAAAACTATATTTGAACATTTTTGCGAACCTTTCAAAACGAATATGATTGAGCTTTAGTTAAGCTCAAAAAAATAATTTAAACTCAACTCAGAGGCATAAGTTGGAGACTTGAGTTTGATTCATAAAATGAACGATTTTTTTATTCCAAAATATTTTGTAGAATCAAAACCAGCCCATTTGATGTCGTTAAGCCCATCATAGCCTATGGAGGCCCAGAAGCCCAATAGTTTAGTGACTTTAAAATATAACAAGCCCAATAAATGTTAAATACGACATTCTCTTTTTGTGATTTTCCCTTTAAATTTTGTTTAATTTAATGGGTAAAAGTTAAAAATACCCATTGTGAAATATTACATGTAAAAATTACATATCTTCTAAAATCACATATCAAAATACCCATTTTATATTAAAAAACCAAAAATAATATACAAAAAGCACTTTATACAATTTTTATATATTTTTATAATCCAAACTCATTACTACCCACCCCTAACCCTAGTTCTAACTTGCACCACAATTTTTGTATATTTTTTTAATAAAATGAGTAATTTTTACATGTATCTTAAATTTATGGATAATTTGTACATTTAAAATTTTGAAGTGGATACTTTTACCTATTAACACTAATTTAATCATGTATTTAGTACATATTGTTCAATCTACCCCATAAGGAAAACAAAAGTAATTACTTTGAGCATCTCGAAAGTTACAACCCCAAACAAGGCTGTCACTTTACAAAAGAAAGTAGACTATCTATTCTCATTACACAACAAGAAAAAGGCCCTTTTCCTTTTACAATCAGTTGGAAAAATCTCAACACACTTCACACTGCCACTAATAATTAAGGTTGTTGATGATAAATGGAGTGGTAATAATTTCACAATAATTAAAATTAGCAATAATCCCTTTTTCGAATTTATTGTGTATATGTAGACACCTTTAATATTGGTATGTAAAGAATGAGAGTAGCCAAGCCAGCAAAGTGTGGTTAGTAACTTTCTTTTGAATAAAGAATAAGCTTACAATCAATAATTAAACATGAGGAGAGCAACAACATTAGTCATAGTAAAAGTTATCAGCTTTCCTCCTTCAACACTTTAGAAATTGCTCGAATTGTACAGGGCGTAGTACGGCAGCAGCCACCGATCAGCGCGGCTCCCGCCTCCCGCCACCGTGTTGCAAACGCCACGAACTTGTCGTCATCAAAGCATTTCGATGGCTGTTGAGGGAACATTTGCAACGTAGTAAAATAGTTCGGGAAATTGTAATATAATAAAGTTTGCATATATATTCAACTCACCAGCCATCTTTTGGCAATGCCATCCCAAATCTCACCACTGTTGGGGTAGACAACTATTGCCTTATCAGTAGACTGCAGATACAAAGAGGGTTTCGATTTTCAGAAAAACGCGTATTTTCAGTTTGGTTCGGTTGAAGTTTCAGTCAAATTTTACCAGTTCGAATCTCTGGATAAGGCTTAGGACGAAATGAGGAGGAGCGCAGTTTATGCCCACAGCACTGACTTTGCTGCTCTTGTTGATTCCGTTGAGGCATTCCTCGAAGCTCTCTCCTGAGGGCGCATTCTCGCCATCGACTGAGCTGAAACAGATCCACGACGGGATTGAAACGTTCTCTTCGTCCAGCAACTCAACACAGGCCTAGTGATCATACACACCATGGTAAACTAATGTAGTTTCTTGAAAATTCATTGCAATAACTTAGAAATCCTAAATTTGAAATATATATATATATATAAGCAGACCTGAGCCTCTAGCTTGTTAGGAATGGTCTCAAAAGCAAGCAAGTCGGGACCTGCTTCGACAAGAACTTGCACGCGGCGTCTATGGAAGTCCTTTAATTTCTCCAAAGTAACATCGGGTCCGTAGTGTCCGCTGAACGAAATAAGCATAAAAGAATGAACCAAATAAGCAATGCTCGTTATTTGACACCAGCTACTAAACAGTAGGTTGAGAAGTTCATAACCAACCTGTATTCAGAACCATCAGCTAGGTACGCGCCATAGCTTCCAATCGAAGCTGCAACGAGCGCTCTATTGTAGTTATGTCCAGTTCTCCTCTTAGCTGAGGCCCAAAACTTTTCCCGGGCCTCAACTGCAATCCTTACACTTGTTGTAAGAAGAGATTCTGCCTCTTCCATTGTCAACCCCCTTGACTGAAATCCTGGTAAAGTAGCCTGTTCCATTGGGATTGTTCAGAATCAAACCACTATGAGTTTTTGCGTACATTTATCTACTACCACTAATACTAACTAAGCAATGAAGCGTCAAGAAAGAAATGATCCAAACCTGATAAGATGAAGTTACTATAACATCAGCTCCTGCTTCAAGATACTCGAGATGCACCTGCAACTCATTGCAATATAATCAGAAACCACCCTATAGATTCAGATTATAGAAAATAACTCGAATAGTTTCAACGTGATATACTAGTTTATCAGGTTGCAAAAGAGAGTATTAATTGTCTTCCTTATTGGTTTCCTATCTATAATCACACTCCTAAACATGAAAGTCATTAATCAAGAAGTAAGCATATGATCAATCATCAAGCATTTGATGGCAATTTAGCACTCTGGGATTTAGAGGTTAGCTTTTGATTTCTTAATACACATTGATACTCTTTTTCAACCAAAATCAGCCTCCAAATCTGCAATTAATGTTCATGTCTTCCCCTGTTCTACCCATGAATCCATGATTGTGAAGCATCATTTGCTAACAGTTATAACATGCAATGCCAATGACAAAAGATGATTAGTGACAAAAGCACAAAAGGGTAACAGCAAGATTCCAATTTGAAATTCATAACATCAGAAACTAATTCTGCAAAAGGAAAGTGCTCATATTGCTTGCATTGATTGTGCAACAGAATTTCATCTCATTACTAAATACAACAACTAATCCGGTGACTTCGCATTCATTACAAGATAACTACACCCATGGCGACCGAGAACTCAATGCTGGCAGCAGATCCCACCAACATACGACAAACCCATTAAGGCATTGAATAAAAAAATCAATAAACACAGATTAAACACACAGCGCAGACGCAAAAAAAAAAGAAAAAGAAAAAGAAACACAATAATGCGGTTGAGCGAGCAATAGCATGCATACCCTTTTGATTAAATCTGGGCTCTTGATGAGGCAGAGGGCGCTCCAAAGAGGGTCATTAATGGAGGCGCCGTGGCTCTCCAGCTGGGTGGCGAAGCCGCCGTCCACGACGGCGCAGCCCCCCGCATTCTTTATCAACTGCAGCAAAACATCCTCTTTAACATTCCCCTTCTCTCTCCCCATCTCTTTTCTATCTGCGAATGTGGGGATTTGGGAGGAGAAGGGGGCACGTTAAGTAGCTGCTTTGGAGGCGAAGATGGTGGAGTGTATTCGAATGCGCGTGGTTGGTGAACGTAGACTAAAATCGAAGGCTTTAAATTATTGTTTTTATAGGAACAGATAGAAATGGCGTGTCGGGAGCGATGAACGCGGACGGTTTTTGCTTTCATGTTCTTAGTTGGCACTAATTTGGACTTGTTTATTTGCATTCCTTCATTCCTTCAATATTATTCCTCATTTTTCATTTCAAATAAGATTTGTTTCTAATGCGTAAACGAACCGTCACTTCATGGTAATAATCTTTTCAAATTCTAATTGAACTAAATGGTTTGAAACTGAAATTATTAAAGATTGTTTCAATTTCGAATCACCAATTTCAGTTCCACTTCCTAACATCTAATTCTTTTAAAGTCATCTTAAAATGTCTATATTTTTACACGAATTTACAAATTAACATGTAAATTTATAATTTATAAATAATAATTACATGTAGTATAAGATATAAAATTGAATTAGTGGTAAACAATTCTAAAAAACAATGTTAAGTAACCAACATTTCAAATCACTGGTTCATGATTTTGAACTTTTAGAATTAGAACGGAACTATTTGCTATAAGGTTAAGTTCAAAATCAATAGAAAATCATTACGATTCGATTCTAATTGTTACAATAAGTGTCTCTATTTCGAAAGGAGAAAATGAATTTATCAATTTTCAATTTTCACCAACCCCTTATTTCCTTTCATTTCTCATTCATTTTTGTAGATGGTTGGAATGAATGATTCACTTATTTAATCCAAGAGTTAGGAAGTTTGAGATATTAAGGTCTTTGGTTCCCGATCTTGATTCTTTGACCTGTCTACGTTTATTTAATAATTTTATTATGTGTATCAAATATATTTTTTATTAAATTTAATTTTTTAATTAAATAATAAATTTACGGACGTGTCAAAATAAAAATCGAATAATAAATTAGTGAACCACATAATACTGTATAAAAAAAATTGATCAATCTTAATGAGATTAAATATTTCTTTTAATTAAAAGAACAAATAAGAAATAATTCATAATTAAATGAATATATTATAATTAATAAATTGCAAGATTTGTAATACTTCATTCTTCCCATATTACATATTAAATGTGGTAATAATGTACATAGTGATGTGATTAATTGCACACCCAACCCCTAACCCTACATATCCCTACATATCGATGATAATTGTACATTTGTCTATTTTAATTAACATCCATTAAGATATAGCCACCATATATATCTAGATTCTAGATACCTCTTTCACAAGTAGTATTCAACAAATATTAATTAATAGCTATTTATAAATTGCCATTTCAATGTCACATCACAAATGGCGTGAAATACAATATAAAGTCATCAATTCTTGCAGTCAAAATAGGGAAGAAATCAAAGAATTGGTGGGTTGGTAAAGAAAATTAGCTACCTAATTTTTCTGTTGACAATTTATGTAAATTCATAGATGACTTGAGAAATAGTAAACCATGTTTGTTGATGAACAATTCTTTGGGATCGATCTCATTTTCTTTTCCACAACATCCAGTTCACCTACATATCTAATTATCAACTTCGAGCTCGATTTGTGTTAATCTCGATAATGTTATTTTTAAGCTTGAGTTCGAACTTAACTCATTTGATATTCATTTCGAACTTGGGTTGAATTCGTATGAATTTTTTATTTTATACTATACTATTTCTTTGTTTTAATTATTTAATTTTCTTCTGTAGGTAGATCTCGATCAAGTAGCACTATATTTTGGTATTGGAATAACTACATGTATAAATAGTTGTACTTCCATCAAGATCTCAATAATACCCTTGGAAATTAATTTTCATTAATTATCTATTGAATTGGAGCTTACTACTTACAAGAGTTGTCGAAATTGATTCGAAATGGTCTGGCTTTGATGGGTTTACCCGGTCCACCCATAAATAGGGCCGGGTTAGACTCAGAATATAGAAGCCCAAAAAAATTCGGGCCGAACTAGCCCGGCCCATTGGCCCGATGGATATATGGGCTTTGGGCCAAAAAAGTCAGGGGAGCTTCAGGCCAATTTAGCCCGCATATACTTTTATTATTAATTTAATTTTTTTCACAATAATTATTATACATTACTCTCATAATTATTATATTTTCAATATCTTATAATTTAATTAAGATTTATTTATGATAATATTTTTATACTATTTAGAAACATTACATTTTATTTTAATTAATTGCAAACTTGTTTTTAATCTAATTAATACTAAAATAAAATAACAAACTTATTTAAATATAATAATATATTAGATTTATATCTTGATGTCATCTTTTATTTATTTTATAATTTTAAAAAATATAATTAATTCACATTAAATTTTAAATTTATAAAAAAATAAAGTTTTAATTCATGAGCCGATTTGGCCCGTTGGCTTGGTGACCCGTAAGGGACGGATATGGGCTTGGATTTTTAACAGCCCGAATTAATTTCGGGCCAGCCCAACCTGGCCCGTAAGATGACACTGGCCCGATGGGCTGGACCGGGCTAACTCGGCCCGGACCCTTTGACAGCTCTACTACTTACCAAGTTTTTGTCATTGCAAATTTTGTGTTACATCAGTTAAACAATTTTTATATAGTTGAGTACCAAAATGTAATTTCAAAATTTTAAAATACTGAAAAATATTTTTATGCATGCAGAACAATAATGTCTTCTCAAGAACAAACGAAACACACCCTTTTATGTACTTGAACTCGTAAC
Organism: Leonotis leonurus; assembly: GCA_026898415.1. Taxonomy (NCBI): domain Eukaryota; kingdom Viridiplantae; phylum Streptophyta; class Magnoliopsida; order Lamiales; family Lamiaceae; genus Leonotis; species Leonotis leonurus. The sequence continues at coordinate 1,915,896 of JAPKLX010000036.1, forward strand.
TTTTGATTTCAAACATTACCCTCCTGCTGCTACGTCAATACACATACGAAACACATTCTTCATAACAAATAAAACGAGTTAGGTTGTTCTCATCCACATAGTGTAATTCTATGTAATAAAATACAATACAGACATAAATCCCTAAAATATGTCTACACATCTACATAGAAAGTTGTGAACAAGCTCGATAACATGTTCGTAATAAACGAATTCGAACATGTTCAAAAACTTAGCAAGCCTAACATTATCAGGCTCAAACTTAAACTCGACTTTACTTATTATCGAATTGAGTTCCAAATATTTTTTTTCAAATCGAGTCACAAATAATTTGTGAACAGTTTTATTCATTTGCATCCTTAATTACTTATACACAGTCACACAAACAAAATAAACCCTAATTAAGAATAAATCATACAGAAACGAGCATTGTGAATTAATTTTATTATTGTTTGTCGTATACTAATAATGTATCATCAAGTTTGAATTATTTATTGTCTTATTTGTCTTAATTAACATTTGCAGAATAGGTTTACTTAATTTTCATCGTGGTCCGCTATTCTAGATCATCCTAGCTAGAGCTGTCAAATTTGTCGGGCCGGGCCGGCCCAGCCCGACGGGCCAACATTTCATTTTGGGTCGGGTCAGATCAGCCCGGAAATTTGATGGGCCAACAAAATCTTAGTCCAGCTCAGTCTTTTACGGGCCACCGGGCCAAAAAGGCCCATATAATATTTTATTTTTAAATTAATAATTTTGGTGTCCAAATAAATTATTTAGAGTAATGAAACGACATCTACAAGGTTACAATATTAGTGATATTTGATTTATTAATAGTTATAAAATTAAATATTATGTAAAAATTATTATTATCAAAATAAAATAAAGATGGAGAGTAATAAAAAAAACACATGCTATTATTTTCCTAAAACAAAAGTTACAAAACAAATAGCATAAAATTTAGTTAACCCTAAAATTAACTTTCTAAATAAATAAAATATGTATATACTTAATTATCGGGCCTAATTTGAAACACCCTAACTCTAATAATAAATAAATAAACTAAATCTTTTGTCAAAATCTTTGAATGCGGAAAAACTATATAATAATTTTCTTTATATGTAACATGTACAACCTAAAAAGAAAATATTTGAACCAACCAACATAGCAAAACTTTCAATATACATATATATATATCATGATAACAGTCTTTCATGAGGCATATGTCGTAATATATAATCCGACCAAAAACTGTAAGATAATGTTCCATAATATTTCCAAAATAAGTACTGAGTATGCATGCATAAAACATAATGTACAAAAACTGATACGTCATTCGACACGCCACGCATCTCCGAACTCAAGTACCTGAAAATGTTTAAAGTGGGGCATGAGCATACAAAAAGTATACTCAGTGTGGGATAATATGCTAACATTGTCCAAGTTAATAAAACGGTAAGCACATATGGTACCATGACATAACATAACTGATTCGCACTGTGTATAATCAAGGACTGTAACGTCCTGAACCCTATTTACGGGCTCCTGGCGACATAACATAAATATTGCGCAATAACTGAAGTGAGAGTAAAATGAGGTAGTAGTAAAACAGCTCTTACTCATCACCAACTGATTTCATAATCACACATACAGCTAAACACATAATATTAAAATGGACAACAGTAATCAACTGTATAATTGAATTAGATCACCACACCTTAACCTCGAGCTTGAACTGAAATCGAGAAATTACAATTTCAACGTCTTAATCGGGTCGCACCTAGTCACATAATATTAAAATAATTTATAAGACATAGTCTAAATTTATAAAAATAAATATATTAAAGTAAATTCTTATTGAGTTATTATTATTATTTAAATGTTCTTAATCAATACATTGATTATTAAACTAAGTTTCTAAATCTGACATAAACAAAATTAAGTATAATATAGATTATTATTTATTAATCATGAACATTTAATTAAAGAGCAAATAGTATGATTCTTGTTTCTAACGAGATTAACAAAATAACTAATCTAATATTATCTTAAGCAAAAACTTAATAAAGTTACTAGTTTGCCACCTAATTTAATTTCATATTAAGTAAATGAGTAGAAATCCAAATAATTAATTATAAAACAACTTACTGACATGATTTAATACAAAGGCCCAACTAAACAAAAATAAGTATAAGACTCTTAATCTATTAGTTTATTAAAAAAATCCAACTAATTTACACCCTTCACCAATTAATTTCCTAAAGGCCCATTATTAAAAATAGACCCAATAGAAATAAAAGGGCATTATTATAAATGCTACTCTCCCATTCTCAAATTTGTCTTTCTTCCCCCAATTCTGCAGAAAGAAATTTACTCCACAAATTATCCTTTCTACTTCCTTTCTTCCACCATTTCCGACGAGAATTACTGTTATTATGCCTCCTTATTTCTCTCTCAAACTATCCCTATCATCATATTTTACTCTCAACCCCCATCCTTCTCTATCTATACCATAGCCAACCAACCACAGCCCGGATCCGCCGAAACCATCACCGCCCATCTCCCTCTCCGATCACCGACTACAGCCACACCAAGAACTCAAATCAACTCAACTCTAACTCGATCAACTCAGTCAGGATTAAATCTTTTTCCTACAGGAAGTTTTTTTTTATTTCTATTTATTTATAAGAATTTCGTTGAGAATTAAAAATAGATATACCTGAGTTTTTATTATTGATTTAAGATTCTATGATTCAAAGTAATTGATTGAGAATAAAAAAATAAAAAAACATATTCAGATGAATAAGGAGAAATAATTGAATACTTACTCTCACTTCTCACTGTGGGAGATACTGAAATTCTTTTACTGTGTATGTAAAGAGTTTTGGAATGAGAGTTGTTGTTCTAATTAGGTGTATATATATTCGAAGTTGCTCTCTTTGAAAGAGGTGGTGTGATTGATCGAAAATATCATCTGAAAATATCTCTTAATAGTTATCAAATAACTGATAGCTTCTCCTGTAAGTATTGCTTTTAATAGGAATTTTTTCTTGTTAAAATAATTATAAACTCTTAGCCAACATAATAACACTAATAATTTCTTTAAATTAAAATTTTATTCATATCTATTAAACTAAGACGCGACCTCGACTAAAATAAAAATAAGCTCGATATATAATAGATAAATACCATAAGTAAAATTCATATAAAATCACATAACATATGTAAATAATTTATTAGATTCGCGTTGTTACATAATTGGCCCATAACTTATAGGGTTTTTTTGGCCCATGGCCCGTTTGGCCCGTCGGACACCGGGCCAGGTAATTTAGGCCCGGGATTTTTTGGGCCATCAAATTTTAAGCCCAACCCAGCCCTAAATGCGGGTAGGCCGGGCCATTTCGGGCTGGTTTTGACTGCTCTAATCCTTGCCCCTCTAAATAAAGTTTTAAATAAAAATATGTTTTAATAAATCTTAATAAAGTGAAATAAAATTGCATTAATTTTATGAAGTTGATTGAATGAATAATTCAAATCAAGCCATATGGCATTGATTTGATGATTCATATTAGGACAAGCCAAGAGTATTGGTTGAGACAGTTGGAAAAAGGCAACTTGCTATTAATTTCATAAATGCAATCAATGCATAGGGGTGAATAAAAAATGGTAAAAAAACCGAAAATCGAACCGAACCGATAATTTCGGTTCAGTTTTTTTCTTTTCGGTTCGGTTTCGGTTTTGATTTTATAAAATTTTAATTTTTCGATTCAGTTTCGGTTTTGACATCAAAAAAACCGAAATACCGAAAACCGAACCGAAACATATTATTTAATAATTAATTATTTATTATTACTTATTAAATAATTATTTAATCAATATTACTTATTAAATATATAAATAGATATTTAATATTACTTATTAAATAATTATTTAATTAATATTACTTATTAAATATGTTTTTAATAATTATTTATTAAATATTTTCCAGTTTCGGTTTTTCGGTTTTTAACCTAAACCGAACCGAAAATTTTGGTTCGGTTTTTTTTCGGTTCAAGATTATTTCGGTTCGGTTTTGGTTTTATATTTTTCGGTTCGATTTTTTTTTTCGGTTTTCATTATTTTTTCGGTTCGGTAACCGAACCGAACCATGCTCACCCCTAATCATGCATGAACAAGTTGTTTGTTACTTAATTATTTAAAAAATAAATTGCAATATTTGTTTCATCTTCTTATCACGTTAATTTTATCCTTTTAATTAATTTATGAAGCTTTATAAAAAAGAATTAAAAAAATTCATAATCCATTTAATTAAACAACCTCACGCATTCTATTGTCGGTGGATGTACATTCCAATAAATTTTTATAGGTGAATGTTTAGTTATAGTATTGCATATACCTAATGAACCCTTATTTCAATACTTTGAGCTTAAATTCCTCAACTAGATTAATGAACCATAAAATAATTAAGAATATATTGTAAAATTGAAGTAAATTATAAATGTATTGAGATTGAATTAAAAGATAAATGAAAATAATATATCTAATAAATAGACTAGACAAAGTTGGTATAGAGACTAGATCTAGAGGATCCCCACGTGCATGTCATCTCATCTATGAATATTCAAACTTGGAGCTTAATTTGGTAGATCCATACTCTTTCAATAATCAATCCAAAACCAACCATAGATATATAATAGTTGTAACATTAAAATAAATTATAAAATTGAAGAAAATAATGAAAATGATATATAAAAAATAATTAATATCGAACTTGCCCTATCTTTATGTGCATACTTTCCCGTTGGCTTGGCGATATGAAGTATTATCCAAGATGAAAGATTTCAAGTTCGAGTTCTTCATATCCACGAATCTATTAAATTTTCAAAATTGGAGTTTTAATAGATTATATTATATCTATCCTGCTATTTATGTCATGTTTTGATCAAAAGTGTGAGAGTTCTTTTTGATAAGAACATGACAAAATATTGGGAAATATAGAATATATAGATCCCTCAAATCATCAACTCTATATAATAAAAAAATCACAATAAAATTGAACCCTAAAAAACAAGGCATCAAATATAGTTAGTTTTTTGATTAGAACAATAATTGATAATTAATTGAGTTGCAACATGTTTCATGAGAGTACGATACATAGCTACCAACTGTTGCCTACAAATCATTACTCATTTCCACAACCACTTTCAATTCCCCACTCTTTAAATCTCCCTCCACCATATTCTTTCCCTTCTTCAATTCCATTTCCACCACCCTCCGCCGCCGCTATGGCTAAGCCGCCGCCGCCGGAGGACTTGTCTCACTCGAAAAAACTCGAGTACTTGAAACTAGGCTACCAAAAACTCATCAATAACTTCATCCTCTTCCTCCTTGCACCAATCATCATAGCTATCGCCATGAAAACACAAGAACTCAATCACCTTTATAATTCCATGCATTTCACCCCACTCCACTTACTATGTTCCCTCTTCCTCATCATCTACGCTTTCACCTTCTTCTTCCTATGGCGGCCCCGCCCCGTCTACCTCGTGGACTACGCTCTCTTCAAGCCCCCTCGGAGCTACCGAGTCTCCTTCGCCGGCTACATCGAGCACGTGAGGATGGGGCGCCTCTTCTCCGAGCCCAAGAGCGTCCATTTCCAGTTAAAGATTCTAGAACGTTCTGGCCTCGGAGAGGAGACGTGCCTACCGCCGGCGTTACGGTACATACCTCCCACCGCCACTATGGAGCAGGCGAGGGAGGAGGCGGAGCTCGTTATCTTCTCATGCATGGATTCTCTCCTCGTAAAGATGAATCTCAAGCCTAGGGAGATCGATATTCTCATCGTCAACTGCAGCTTGTTCTCTCCGACGCCGTCGCTGACGGCGATGGTGATCAACAAGTATAAAATGAGGAGCAACATCAAGAGCTTCAACCTCTCCGGCATGGGCTGCAGCGCCGGCTTGATCTCCGTCGATCTGGCTAAAGACCTCCTCCAACGCTACCCCAACGCCATGGCCGTCGTCATCAGCACCGAGATCCTCACCCCCAACAGCTACCTGGGGAAGGAGAGAGCCATGCTCCTCCCCAACTGCCTCTTCCGAATGGGCGGCGCCGCGGTGCTCTTATCCAACCGCCGCGCCGATCGCCGCCGCGCCAAGTACCGCCTCTCCCACGTTGTCAGAACACACAAGGGAGCAGACGACAAGTCGTACCAGTGCGTGTCGCAGGAGGAAGACGACGAGGGCCACGTTGGAATCAAGCTCAACATCGACCTCATGGCCGTCGCCGGAGAAGCTCTCAAATCGAACATCACCACCATCGGCCCTCTTGTTCTCCCCGCTTCCGAGCAGCTTCTCTTCGCTCTCTCCCACATCGGAAGAAAACTGATCAACTCAAAGTGGAAACCCTACATACCGGATTTCAAGCAGGCGTTCGAGCACTTCTGCATCCACGCCGGCGGAAGGGCGGTGATCGACGAGCTGCAGAAGAGACTCAGCCTGACCAACGAGCAAGTGGAAGCTTCTAGAATGACACTGCACAGATTCGGAAACACTTCCTCCTCATCTCTATGGTATGAATTGAGCTACATCGAATCGAAGGGGAGGATGAAGAAAGGAGATAGGGTTTGGCAGATTGCATTCGGGAGTGGATTCAAGTGTAACAGCGCAGTATGGAAGTGCAACCGGACGATCAAGTCGCCGGTGGAAGGGCCATGGGCAGATTGCATACATAAATACCCACTGCATATTCCTGACGTCGTCAAGCTTTAGTCATCGACTTTAATTAATTATTTCCTATTTCATTAAATTATTAATTATATATATGTGTGTGTGTTGGGGGGTGGGGGTTATATGTGTATGTACCATATTTGTAGTAAATTAAGCATATTTCAAGTTATTGGCTTTGTTGTGATTAAAGCAAGAAAATTTGTTTTGCATGCATGCATTTTAATATGGAGCATTATATATATGTTACAATTATGCAAGTTCAAGATGTTATACTATAATATCATAACATATCTTTAACTTGGGTTGCAATTGCAATATTGTATTGGGTGGGATATCTTCTATTGCATTCATAAAATCATAACAGGTGTTATACTTAATGGTTTAAGATATAAAATATATTTGGTGGTTATTATTTATCTTTTACCATTTAGTTATTTTATGTAATTAACATTTTTAATCAACACAAAAATAACTTAAGACTAAGACATATCTTCTATATGTCTTACAGTGATCAACCTTGAAGCTTAGATTTACAGTAGAGTCTGATCACTTCTAGCAAATAACTTAAGACTAAGCTAGAACTATTTTTCGGTTACAAATAATCGCTAAGAGCACACTAGGGATTTACAGTAAACTTGAGTGTTTTAAATTTGAGAGCTCTCATTGAGAGCGATAGAAAGCTTTGACAGCGTAGAGAGTTTGAATGCTTAAAAAAGCTTGGTAATCGATGTTTGCAACATTTGAAGTGGTGAGGTATTTATAGGACTCTGTTGAAAATATATCCGTTGAGAAGAGCGGCGTCCGAAGCTTTGAAATTCTTCCTGTTGGAGTCGTCGTTCTTTTTACCATTTTTGGTGTTTACAATATGGATATGGTATACTTGCTCTGAGATCTTTTTCAGAAATGGTAACCTCTATAGAAAGTGGTTGACCAACTTCAATAGCTAGGTTCTAGTACAATGGATTTCAATGTAGAACTTTAGTTGACAATAACTTCACACTTCAACGTTTCTGAGTTTTGATTCCTTCACGGAGGACCTTTAGAATAGTGTCCTTCAGAATTGACTCTTTACTGAGTTTGTAATTAAACTTCTATTTTGATCTTGAATCTTCTGTTTGGAGTTCTTCAGAATTGATGTACATCTAATCTGAACTCCTTAACATATAAACTTTGAAAACTAGACTAAGACCACATTTTAATTTTGTACTTAATATATGTTTCAGTTGATATTTTGAAATCTTAATTAAAACCCTTATAAATATTTTCCAACATATTCCAAATTAATTTTTGTGTCGGTAAAGAGATGATTTTTGTTATTAAAAAAAAAAGGTTATTATTTCGAATGAGACGCACAAAATAGCGATCTAATATTTTTAATTCACTTGAATATAATGATTTACTAAAAGAAAAGTTAAAAGCTATAAAATTCATTTATATATATATATGTGTGTGTGTGTGTGTGTGAGTCTTACCAAATAATATTGTATTTTGGAAAATTAAAAGTGTCAATTTCATTTTATTAATTGTATTTAATATGAAAAAGATATGGCACAGCTAACATGATCTACTGTAATTTGAATTGACTAATCAAATAATATCGACGGCGTGGCATTAATTTTATGACTTATATTTTATTGTTTAGTGCTTAATTATAATAATGTGATTTGATCCGAATATACAATAAGTATGTGTATATATATAGTTTAGATTTTTATCTATTTTATTATAATTTTAATTAAATAATTGTGTATATTGAATATGATTTGAAGTTAATTTAATTAAGTTGCATGTTGAATTAGATGTTTACTTTTAATTATAAATGATAAATCTTAAATATATATAATTTTTCTAAACAAAACATTATGATAAAAAGTACACAACGTTTCTCGATGGATGAATTATCATGGGATGTAACTTATTAGCTATCTTTTAATAGTGATATATAACAATTATATTGCTTCTCACACTATTACTATATATATTTTTCCCAGTCCAATTTCATATTTTCTTTACTGTTTTTAGTGGAATATATATAAAAATATGATTAAATAAATTTGGCAGTTCATGAATTTTAAAGTTGATATTGATTGATTGGATGTGCCTAGTGACCTAGATAATGTTCCCAAATCTACTGTTATATTCTATACAAATATAAAAAGAGACAAATTAGTTCTACCTTCCAAGATTGTTACGTATACCCAATTTGATGGGTATTAAATGTTTCACATATATAATTCATTTTATTGTTGCTTTCGTCATCCACAAAAAAAATATGTTGCGGGAATATTAACATGAATATTACAAAAATGTTTTAATATCATAAAATATATGTAATATTTAAAATATTAAATGTTTATTAAATTATTTCTAATAAATAAAATAATACACTTTTAACGATTCACAAAAAAAAAGTAAGAATACTGTTAGTGGTAGGATGAAATAATAATAAAAGGGACGACTTCAATAGTCCAGTTTTTTTATCAAATTATTTACATTGGGCTAACTGTAATTGGCCCAAAAGTCATGTCATTGGACTATTAGCTATAAAGTTGTATTTTTATATTTTATATATTTGTGGAATTATTATCCAGTTTCTTTTTTAATTGCTTTATTCACTCAATAAATATAACTTATTTACAAATGATAAATTAAGTAAAATTAAAACTTCACTCAATATTACATTATAATTAAATAAATAAGAATAAATCCAATGTGCACTTAAAACACATAAAAATCAAACATTTATTAATTTAATCATGTTTTGTAATTGAAACTGTTCAAGACGGTTTCGATTTTGAACCTTATATTCTCGTTCTTAACTTCTTAAAATAATAGTATGTACTTTTATAGTATTAATTTACAAGTTAAAACGCAATTTCATAAGTTATAAGCAATGATTCTATATGATATAAAAGATAAATTTGAATTAGTGATAGAAAAAACTTATTAAAATAAATGTTGAGAAAGCGATATTTCGAAATCAATGATTCATAGTTCCGACAGTGAGAATCGAAACCAAACTGTTCCCTACACGGTTAGGGAACCGAACCGTAAAAAATGATTACAATTTGATTCCGATTAGTACCCCTCTAAACTCATCCACTCCATCCCTAATAACAAATTCAATCTTCTACTCAACTTTGTAAATTGCCATGTTTGAATTGAAAAGACATATCCCTCCCACATTCATACTATCTTTTTATGATGACACATATGATTAAATGAAGATCTAACTTTTTTGCTACAAGGAAGTAAAACTTTCCAATTTTATTGATTTTGGCTGCTGTGCCATTTTGTACAAATAGCATACAATATTAATCATAACTGAAGATGAATATTATATATATAGTGAGTATTACCTTCAAAAGTGGCATGCATCATATATTTTAAGAAACCTTCTCATATTGGCATGCACTAACAACTTGAATGGTGAAACACAATATATATTTTTATTACACTCCATAGATTGCGTCTGATATTGACTTATTTTAACCTATTTAAAACAAACGTGACAAAGGACATGTCAAAAATTTCTTAGACAAGATATGCATGGATATTGGATCTTCAGAACTCCCAACATCACATGGATGCTCAAATCCATTTTTTTTCTTTCTTTTCATGTTCAATTGTTCATCATGTAATTTGAAAAGAAAACCCTAAATATGGTTATGATATTAAATAGTAGCACAAGAGATAAATGATATATATGAGAGGAATTAAGCATGCACATGCAATGCCATAAATATTGTCGGCTGCGCGAGGTGACTCGGTCCGAGTTGAGTTGACAGATGTAGAGATATAGTTATAGTTATGAAGGGGAGGCAGTGGTAGAGCTACTCACTACTAACTCAAACTAGAATGCATCTAATGCTTACAATCCCCACCTACACATATATCTCTCTTATTAACTTGTTTAATGCCCTCCACATCTTCATCTCTTACTCACACACATCATCCTTTTTATAGATTGATTTGACCATTTACGCTGTTAAGAAAATAGATTGATTTGAGGTATATGGTGTGTTGTGTGAACTAGTTTGAGTTCCACTTGATTTATTGCATTTAATCGAAATTCACTTATCAAAAATTAAAAGGAATTGAGTAACAAATATTTGTGGCGGTAGCCGCAGGTCAAAATGACAAAAATGAATAATAAATTCGTAAGCAGATCTAGTGTTATGGTCATGGATGGACATAGACAAGTATAATTCATGAGTTCCACAACTTATTGTGTGATCGCATCAAAAAGGCTAGGATTCTGATTATTGATTCTCAATTCTAGATAGATTGATGTCTAATTTTTTTTTTCTCATTTCCTACATATAATTTTTTTTCTTAGAAATCTAATCCTCAATATATTTGTGTTATGTAATATTTAGATAGTATAGCCAAATAAAGCAATCCAAATTGTAGTTTTGATAAGTTTAAATTAGGATAACCCAAAATATTTCAGCCACAGCAAGATTTGATTGACTAGTCAAACTTTCTACTTCAATCAAATTCTATTTGGTTTAACGTTAATTTTAGAAATCAAAGATAAGGTTTTTATGGGACAAAGATAGAAGAATGTTTAATACACACAAGTCGAGATCAAAGAATTAATTGTACACAACCAAACAATATATGATCTATATATGTCAACCACCGATTAATAGAGTGCATGCAATAAAATTTCTTACACAAAAACCCGAATGAGATGTCTAATCGTGTTACATCTCGTGATGCATTAATATAAAAATGACTTTATACGATTTTAGAGATTCAGACTATAAGTTTATAATATACATATATATATATATTTATTTATCTTAAACTTTATATTATTAATAATATGACCTGCATCATTCACTTATAAAGCAATAAAAACCCGAATCACAACAAATTTTGACTAAAATTGTAAGGGTTCTTTCATTAAAATGTGGATAAATAAACGAGAGATGGGGTAATATTGAGCGGAGAAATGTAGCGTTGAGCACCATTTGAAAATGACATAAGGTACAGAGAGTTAGGTTGTTGTAATAAGTTAGCCATTAAAGCTCATGAATTGTGTCACAGTAGGCATTTAAAACTATACGACACCACATCTCTATCTCGTGACACTAGCTAAGTAGCTATCTAGTGTGTAATTACCAATTCCTAGAATAGAATAATTATAAACCAACAATATGGGCAACAAAGCAGGAAGAAAACATAATGCAAAAACAAAACGAACATGCTTGTTTAATTGGGAAAATGATACAACAATAAATCATCATACATCAATAATCATGAAAGGAATTGAATGACCAAACCTAGCAAGAAAGCACATGCATAAACACAAATCAATTATTTTGAGAGTAAAGTAGTACTACCAAATAGAGTATCATCATTAATCAATTAATTACTATTACATCTTAATTATTTCTGGGATGTGAACCGGATATTTGTGTATGCAATCGGCCCACGGCCCGTCCACCGGCGACTTGATCGTCCGGTTGCACTTCCATACTGCGCTGTTACACTTGAACCCACTCCCGAATGCAATCTGCCAAACCCTATCTCCTTTCTTCATCCTCCCCTTCGATTCGATGTAGCTCAATTCATACCATAGAGATGAGGAGGAAGTGTTTCCGAATCTGTGCAGTGTCATTCTAGAAGCTTCCACTTGCTCGTTGGTCAGGCTGAGTCTCTTCTGCAGCTCGTCGATCACCGCCCTTCCGCCGGCGTGGATGCAGAAGTGCTCGAACGCCTGCTTGAAATCCGGTATGTAGGGTTTCCACTTTGAGTTGAAGAGTTTTCTCCCGATGAGGGAGAAAGCGAAGAGGAGCTGCTCGGAGGCTGGGAGAACCAGAGGTCCGATGGTGGTGATGTTCGATTTGAGGGCTTCTCCGGCGATCGTCATGAGGTCGATGTTGAGTTTGATTCCGATGTGTCCTTCGTCGTCTTCCTCTTGAGAGACGCAGCCGTATGCTTTGTCGTCTGCTCCTTTGTGTGTCCTGACGACGTGGGAGAGGCGGTACTTGGCGCGGCGGCGATCGGCGCGGCGGTTGGATAAGAGCACCGCGGCGCCGCCCATTCGGAAGAGGCAGTTGGGGAGGAGCATGGCTCTCTCCTTCCCCAGGTAGCTGTTGGGGGTGAGGATCTCGGTGCTGATGACGACGGCGTTGGAGTTGGGGTAGCGTTGGAGGAGGTCTTTAGCCAGATCGACTGAGATCAGGCCGGCGCTGCATCCCATGCCGGAGAGGTTGAAGCTCTTGATGTTGCTCCTCATTTTATACTTGTTGATCACCATCGCCGTCAGCGACGGCGTCGGAGAGAACAAGCTGCAGTTCAGCACTAGAATATCAACGTCCTTAGGCTTGAGCCCTGTTTTCAGAAAGAGCGAATCCATGGCGGAGAAGATGACGAGCTCCGCCTCCTCCCGAGCAAGGCGCATGGAAGGGCGCGGCGGGATGAAATGCATGGCCGGAGGAATAGAAGTTTCCTCACCGAGGCCGGAGCGTTGGAGGATCTTCATCTGGAAGTGGACGCTCTTGGGCTCGTGAGCAAGGACGATTCGAGCATGCTCCATGAAGCCGCCGAAGGAGACTCGGAAGCTTCGAGGGGGCTTGAAGAGGGCGTAGTCGACGAGGTAGATTGGCCGTGGCCTTGACATCAAGAACAAGGTCAAGGTGTAGATGATGAGGAAGAGGGTGCACAGTAAGTGGAGTGAGGTGAACTGCATGGAATCATAGAGCTGCCACATTTCTTGTGGGCTGGTGCTTAGGGCTTCAATGGAGAGAGCTATGATGATGGGTACGAGGAGGAAGAAGAGGAAGTTGTTCACGAGGTATTGGTACCCTAGCTTCACGTATTTCATCTTCACTAAGGGTGAAAACTCCGGCACCGGAGGCTCGGCCATGGCGGCGGCGGAGGAGGAGGAGGAGATGTGGAGAAGGAGGTTGGATAGATTGGGTTTGGGTTTGGGGAAAAGAAGAGGACATTTATAGATGAGAGGTTATATGAAATTTGTTAGTTAGAGTAATAAAGATTTATTTATTCTTTGTTATTTCGAGTTTGGTTGAGGTATTTATGGTCGAATTCTGCTGGAATATTATAGCTAGCATATTAATTTTTTTCTTTTTTTTCACTGGAAAATCTTCTCGTGCTTCATGATTTTTGTATACCCTACTCTATGTTTAAAATCAAATTTATCATTTTAATTAATATTTTTAAAAAATTTTACTCTATTTTTGAACTTATGGACTCTAAAATTTAATTAAAATAATTATATTATTTTAATTTTATTTTAGAGTTATTGTTAACCGAGTATGTAAATTTTGGCAATTGGGATTCTCCATTTTATTTTCTAGTGTCTCAGTTAATATATTTACTTTTGTGATATTATAAAGTGACTAATAAATGTAATGTAAACATGTCTGCTAATCTTAATTATAATTTATTAAGCCGCATATTTGTAGTGATAAATATTGAGAACAATTAATTTTAGTTATAACTTTAAGCGTGCATAGGGCATCATAAATCTATCTTGAGATCTTAATGGTGTAATGTCATTTCTTATTTCTTCAATAAAACAATGACACATAATATTATTAGGATTTAAGATTTAGTGTTACATATATATATATAAATATATATATATATTTAAATTTTAAACTATTGATTATGTTATGTTATCAATAGACCATGCAATATGATGACGATAAAAAATCTGGATTGTAATTTATCGTTGGAATAAGAATTTGGGAAATATTTAACTAAATTTAATATTAAAAAAATAGAAGTAGACAAAAATAGGCCAAAAATATCCAACTAGATTATACAACCGGAATAATACTGTAGTGTTGATCCCATTTTGCTTCATGGTACTTACATAATATCAATCACAACCTCATGCATGAAGCTTTTAATTTAAATGCTTCTGACTTTGAAACCGTATAATAAATAAATGGTGGCAATATAAGTAATATAACAAAACAAACAAAAAAAATGGGGGTGTTTGCTTAAATGTTTTTCAATTATTCAAAGGTTATTACATGTATGTCTCAAAGGTCAGTTGTATTACACGAAGGTTAGAATGTTAGATTCATGAACTGCAATAATATGTAGACTTGCACCAATAGACTCATTTGTAGCTCAATAAAAATGGATTAGATTCACTATCTCTATTTATGTGTTTTATTTTATGTTTCACAATCAACATTATTATTTTTATTAATATTCTTTAAAAGGACATTTTTTTATAATATAATAAATCATAACTAACAATAAATTGTAAACTTTTTAGTTATGTCATATTTTTGAATATATGAATCCTAAAAATTTATTAAATATTTCAACTTCTCATTTTTTTTATTACGAAAAAGTGACATTAAATGATAAAAAAATAATTATATATATTATTTGAGGCGGATGAATCATATATAATACTACTATATAACATTAAACTAAAATATATAGAATTAAAACAGAAAAATAAAATAAAAAATAAATTAAAATGTGATTGTGAAACATGGAGTGTAGACATAAAAACCGAAATCCCATTAAATTTGCTACAAAAATTATTTTGGAAATATAATTAGATAGGTAATTATAAAAAAATGATTCTAAAAATTTACATGATGAACACACTTTTAAGTACTTAATATATTTTAATTATTTGGGGAAATTAAATATGGGTCATGCATGTTGACAACTAATTCAAACATTTCAGTTATTAAAAAATTTCATATAGTTAGCTGGTGTGGAATTGAATGCAAGTTATGACTTCTTGTTCTTGCTTCTTTTTATTTTTTTATTTATTTTAAAATTTGAAGAAGGTTTATCTTTCTACTTACTTACCATCTTTATTGTGAGTAGACCACCGGTAGCGGTGAACGAAATTGAATAAATTCATGGAATTGTTTTTATAACCAGAATTCAATAATTATTGCAAACATGAAAAAATCAATTGGTACATACTGTAATTGAAATGAATACACTATCATTTTGTCTATATAGACTACGGTTGTAAACCGTAGTCTATACAGAGAATAGACTACGGTTTGAGAACTGTAGTGTATACCAGTGAAATATACACATTACGGTACTATAGACTACGGTTTTAAAAGGTCATAGACTACGGTTAAAACTATAGTCTATGCTAATTTTTTTAGTAGTGATTTGAACCCTATACAGACTTTAGTAAATCCTTTTTTCTTTATAATAATTAAGTAAACATTTCCAAACCGAAGGCCAATAAGATGTTATATCCCTATGTGATATATCATGTTGCACTAATACGATAATGACATGTATTATAATTAATTGTTTAAGATTCATTATATATAATATAAGAGCTAGTTTGATAGTCAAGACGAAGGTAACATGAGTTATTCATCTAGACTCAACTAACATTTGATATTTAAAATGACTTATCACGGAAGCCCGTTATATTATTAAGGATTAATCATATTTACTATTGTACTTTCGCTTATCCAACTCACCATCTCATTCAACCAGTGCATTTTAACTTGTTTTAATCTTATTTTTTATCTTGATTTTTAACTAGCTTGACTCATCTCAACTCCTCTATCAAACAACCTCTAAATCTTGAATACTGATAATGTCACGTGTCAGTCTTATATTATCCAATATAAAATGTCATGAAATTAGGTAAAATATAAAATGTCATGAAATTAGGTAATGAGGAATCTCATTCAATACATTAATATGAAAAAAAAATATGTAATAAATAAGAGTGAAGATTTAGTGTGCACAAGGAATTTTTATTTTAAATGGTAAACTATTGATTATAACAAATATCATTATTTTATAATGAAAATATACTTAGGACGGAGATATTAGGAGATTGGGGAATAGAAAATCAGAATTGTGATAGAAATATGAGTTAAAAATTAATCTCCAGCGGAAACAATTAATTATTAATGGTCTTGAAGCATGCATGCATGGCATGGGCACTGCATGCCTTCTTAATTTCAACCAATTAAACTCACACCATACTTGCCTCATCTATGGCTCTATCACCCTATATATATATTTAGGGCGTGTGGTATCCAAAATACGATACTAATTTTAGGATGATTACACTATGATACCAGAGATAGTATAATCATCTTAAGATTAACATCGTATCTTGGATATCAAACACACTCTTAGCCTTAAGATTATCGAGACCTTCGATGCCGCCGCCGTGGAGGGGGCGGAGGGGTCTTCCACGTGGCATCTCAGGTGCTTGTACCCTTTGATGATAATATGAGCCTACTAATTGCCTATCTTATTGGGCCTATCTTCTTCTCTCCAATGTTCTTCTTCTGTCTTGATACATATTCACACAAATATGGGCCTACTAATGTTCTGTTAGGCCCAATCTCATTCATCGTAAACATCGTTTCATTATTTTTATATTCACAAATTAACATGCGCACGTATATGAATTATTATAATTTTTATTTTTTATTATTTTTATATTTATATTAAATTAAATTGAATTGTATGTAGTTAATGGTAGAGTTAAATGTAACATATTTTCGTGCATGTTCTAAAATAACAAAATATAAATCATTTTGGTGGACAGACGAAGTA
Organism: Leonotis leonurus; assembly: GCA_026898415.1. NCBI lineage: Eukaryota > Viridiplantae > Streptophyta > Magnoliopsida > Lamiales > Lamiaceae > Leonotis > Leonotis leonurus. The sequence goes on from JAPKLX010000036.1 coordinate 1,933,184, forward strand.
TTAAATAATATTAAATTATACCCTAATAAATAACGTAAGAATTAATAAATTTTTAATTAAAATCTTTACATTTTCAATATCATAATATAACGAAAGATTATTGTTCCTGAGATTATAAATAAAAAATAAAAGAAAATCTAGAGTTGGTCAACAAGAAATTTAAAAAAAGAAGAAGAAAAGATTCTTCCACTTTACTCAATATATAGACTAAGAAATAATTAAATTATATTTGGGAAAAATCAAAGTAACGAACCGACAATGATGCTTAGACCAATCAGAAAAAAGTCAGCCACCGATGGCGCTAATAAATTCCATACTTACTTTTCGAGGTTCCTTTAATTTATGGAATTTAAAACTTTATTCAATACTGATTGACGCAAAATACAAATGTGTGATAATTATTAATTATATTAGTGCACAATACTTCACATCAAATAAGTGTATTTTTATTTATATATATATATGTACGTGACTATATTTGGACATGCATGTCCCAAGAGCGACACTGAATGACTTCGTTAATAATATTTTTAGGTAACAAATTAATCATCAGGTCGGCAACTTTAAATGTTTATTTCATCTAATTAGGACATATGTTTATTTTTAATATTTATTGTTGTTTTTAATTTTGTTTTAGGGTTAACGAATTCTAATAATATTTCATGTTCTTGATTTTTTATATATCAGAGAACCAACACATGAGTTGCCTCAATGTTTTACAACGTTGGTTGATATTTAATTTAATTTAATGTTATCATTTATTTAGTAAGTTAATAGTGGGTGGGTGGTGTCATAGTCCACTATTACAATAATTCACTTTTATTATTATTTCATTTATTTATATCCCACTCTCTGCCTACATTGCATGTGTTTATTCTCATTATTTAAACGCAACAATAATTTCTGCAATTATAGCAACTTTTCATGGTTCAAAAAATAACACATTAATCTTATATTTTCTTACTCTTTTTATTTATACGCAGTTTCACGAAAAATCTTACAGTTTTAATCAAAATAGGTCGTAAATTGAAGGACTATTGTATGCCATATTATTTGAACAACCGTTCTCCCACTTGCAACAAACATTCATACTCTCTTTGTCTTATTATTATTGGCCTAAAAATTAATAAAATACTCACATATTTAGTTAAACGAGGTCAACAATAATGAATCCTTAGAAGTACTTTTTTGATAAAATATTATTAATTTACGGTCTAACTAGAGTTTATTGATTACTATATATAATTTAATGTTCATTTTATATAAAATAATAAAAAAAAATTAAAATTATAATGATTCATTTGTTTATATAACATTACATGATATTACCATATCAGTTGTTGACATATTAAATTGCATCCGTCACGGATAGAGAACGTCCAAAACATCTCAAATCTCTATAAACATATGATAATTTTTTTTGGTAAAACAAATTATAAAATACAACTAATATGCAACATTTAATTTATCCAACCCTTTTATGTGTTATATTATATAATTATTTTATTTAATTATCAATAATATCACTTGTTACACTCATTAATGTATACAAATTTGAGTAGTAATTAAATGGGAAAATATAATAAAGTTAATTAAAGTGGTATTGCTCCAACCAAGAAGCAAGTGGCAAAAATTTCTACCAACCACCCCATTCATAGCAGTGGAAACCATTTATTAAGACATGAAAAATGGTACAAAGCCAAGAAGAAATGATCTGGCTCCTATTAAAATATGGTACAAGCAAAAATGAATTGACCTGTCATTGACTATTTTCTTTAATTTAAACAATTTATGGTAAAAATGTGTCTAAATTAGTGGGGCATATAGAGTTTCTATTTTTTTAAGACATTAAATATATGAAATATTATTAGAGACATATATTCACAATCCAACATACATTATACTAAAATAATTAATTGATAGGTGTTCAAGTATTATATATTTATATAAACACTTCCAAATAATTTTTTGGAGTTGAACATGATTTTGTTATCTAATAGTCCCTCCACACTCCATAATTCACACTTAAAGTCAACGTGAGTATACAAAAAACTAGTGGACAATAAAAAAAGCTGGTGCAATATATTATGAATGGAGTAATGGTTCTACACCTTATGTAGATTTGTGTGTCCAAAAAATGGAAGGCACAAATTTATGCAATAAAGATGTGTAGTTTTTTAGGATTTACATATATGGACAGCTATGTATCATTTAATTATATTGTTTAGTAAAATCTTTATTATATCTCCAGCTTAAGTAATATATTAATTCTAGATATGTCCAATGGTAAATACACAATCATATAATATTATTTTGGTAATTTGAACACAGTCTTGTATTATGTATTCATGTATATCATCTTCGAAATCTATAATTAATGGAGGAATTACATAGTAACGGCTTAAAATGATATTTTCTTGTAATTCCGAAAATAGCCCTCTCGTGTTAAATAATTATAAATAATTATAAATCTATAATTAATGGAGGAATTTGATGTTTTCTGTAAATTAATTATAAATAATTTTTTAAAAAGAAATCGTTATTATTAAAACACTTTAAATAAAAATATTTTAAGATTATGGAACATAGTACTGAATGAATTGGGTACAGCTAACAAGGTGAGACCATCTGTAGCAGGGTTACCTCTATTAACGGCCTCAAATATCAACCCTAAAATGGCCCACTAACTCAACTACACACTCACTCTTCGTTACTAAATCGGGTATGTTTGGTATCCAAGATACATAGGATAATATTTACATGTAGTGTTTAATTTTATTATATTATACTCAATAAGAGTATTATTCATGTTTTTCATATCATTCATAAAATTATATTTTAGTAAAAAATATGAATGCAATTATAAATGTATTTTACTCCACAATCATTCTAAACAAGTGCAATTCTATTACATTAATAATTACATGATCTGGAATGAATCAGATTTGATTGGAGTAAATTTAGTTCAATTTCCCATAGTTGAGATTATGAAAGAAAACAGCAATAGGACAAAAGGCAAGATGAGGAATAAGCAAAGGGAATCATAATCATAACATTAGGAAAATGTTACTTTCAAACCCAACTACAATATATCCTTGAAAAGGGCATTTTGCACTTCACCATTACTTCTAATCTCGTGGAAAACGTTATTTAATATTTTAATTATTTTTACGTGTATAATTATTTAAAGAGAGACGAAAAATTAACAAAAACAATAATCAATAAACATAATTATTAGAGGTTGAAGAAGGCCTTTGGACGGCTCAAACAGCACCAACAAAAACCAAAGGAACCTCTAAACCCCCTCTTACAACCCTTAAACAAAACCAAAGCAAAACTCTTGACAAGGAAAATCTAAGAACTGGATTTCATCCAATTCTCGAACATGTCTCATGATAATAATTAAATAAATAAAAGATCTTCATAATAATACTAATACTAATAATACTCCTAAATACTGCAAAATTTATAGGCATGCAATGTTGAAAGAAGCCGATGCGCCGCCGTTGATCATATTAGGCAACGGCTCATCCATCCAGCCGAGTGCGTCGCCGCAAGCCTCCTCGATATCGAAATCAAAGTCGAAATCCGGCAATGCAGCACCGGGATCGATGTCATCAAGGTCGAACATCGGGAAATCTACCAGCCCAAAATCATCAAAAGGCGGGACGAACCCGTCGCCGGTGTCAAGTGCCTGAAGCTCCATACCCAAATCGAAATCATCCCCGATTTTAGCCAAAGCCAGCAATTCATCGTCATTGATCGAGTTCTTCTCCCCGGATCCATCCTCACACTTGCAGTCAAGGACCCAAGTGGTCGTCCGGTCGGGTACGGGTTCGGGTTCGACTATCGACGAGGAAGTGTTCGACGCAATGCTGCTGCCGGAGTCCTCGGAAACGCAAACGACGTCGCTCTTCGCAAGCTTCTTCCCGTCCAAAACGAGGGTTTTGCTTTCCGGTGAGGCGTCGCCGTCCATGCTCTTCAGCATAGCCTCGAATTCAAGGCGCTTCATTTCGTAAGCATGAGAAGCTTCCTCGGCGGTGTCGAAAGTGCCCAACCAAACCCGTTTGTGTTGAAATGGGTCGCGGATCTCCGCTGCCCATTTCCCCCATTTGCGCTGACGTACGCCTCTGTATTTTCCAGTAACGGGGTTCTGCGGGCAGCTCTCCATTGACGACAACGGCCTCTTCTTCTTGTAGTAACTCTCACTGTTGTCGGAACACTCCGATTCTAGAAACTTCGAGGCAGCAGCAGACTTAAAAGCAGTGATGGGAAAGCAAACTTCACGAACAAGACGCTTCACTCTCCTCTCAGTAACGACAGCCTCCCTCTCATCGTCGGAGGAGTCGGTTGCATCCGGATCGTCGCAAATGATCCGGATTTTTCTCATCGGCTTTGCGGATTCGGACCTTGCGATCCGGATCTTCCGGTTCCGAGACTCCGCCGTCATCTTCTCTCTCAGAAAACTAAATCCCAAAAAACTCTACCAACAAAATTGAATCCTCCCCAAAAAATTAATAAATCAAACCAAAAATTTCCAAAGAAACCTCACGGAGAGAGATTTAACAACCGGTTTATGTGAAAACCCCCAAAACAAACAACTCCAGTGCAAGTCCTGAAACACAAGAGAAGAAGACGAGAGGGTTCAGTTACAGGCTGAGCTATGAAAATAATTAATCCACCATTAAAACCCCCAAAAGGGTTTATCAATTAGAAATAAATTAAGACAAGGGGTTTGGTTTGTTCTCTCTTACCTTTTGGGCCTCAAACGCATCGAAACAGTCGGGAAGAAAGAGAGGTCGCTCTGCTGGGAAGAACAGCAGAGGGCTTTTCGCATGCAACGAGCAGAAATCGAAGGGAGTGAAGAGAAACAGAGGTTGAACGCAGCCACAGAAACAACACCCAAATCAAAACTTGCCGACATAAAATCTCTTGTCCGGACGCCGTATCTGGAAAGCTCTCGCCTTTTTCTTCTCAACGCCTTAGAAAAGAGCACACAAAAAGAGAGTGAAATTCAATCAGATACCCACCTATATATGGAGCGAAGAAGATAACACTGATGAGTGAGGGAATGGGATTATGAATCAATGGCTAAGGTTTCTCCGGACAGGTTACAACGTGACAAAGAATAAATCTTTATGGTATTTATCGAAAAGATTTGCAGAAACATCAATTGAAGAGGAAGCTCCTCTGCGAAGGGTTCTTCTAGTGTGTAAATAGAGTGCGAAAAGCTTACCTTAGAAAAAGAGAATTTGGGATTTTCGATTAAAATTTAATTTTCTTTATTAAATTCGCTTTTATTCCACAGCAACACCAACCATGAATTGACTGACCAAGAACGCAGATCTCAAGAAAAAAAATGAAAAAAGAACAAGAGATGGGAAACAAAGACCAGAAAAAAAAAACATCATAGGTACACATCGAAAACCCAAAACAAATCGAAAAATTCAAAAATAAAATTAAAAGACAATTCACTAGCATACGTATTTGCCTACCTGCTTTGTTTTATTTCTTGTTTTCTTTCTCTCAAATGGTGTCGCTTTTCTGTTTCACTCTGTGGTTGAGTGAAAAAATTTCACTTTTCCTGTGATGAATTTCACTTTTTGTGTGCAGTCAAAACAGAGTGGGTTCCGTATTTATATAAAGGTGTATATCGTGTATGTATATATTTCGTATATACGGTTACATACATACCATAAATCATGCCATGCCATATCATGTGATACCATACCATGCCATGCTATAATTGGTAAAAGATTCCTACTTCATCGGTCTCTTCACCGCACTCTCTTTACCTTCGCGTGAAACTCACGTCCCGATTAAATTGGATTAACCAATTCTTTTTTTGGTCAGAGAAAAAAATATTATTTAGAAATAAAATACTCCCTCTGTTCCTGAAAAGTATGCACCATTTGACCCGGCACGTGTTTTAATAAAATGTAGTTGACTTGAGTGTAAAAATATTATTAATTGTTAAAATATAATTAATTTGAATGATAGTGGAGATTGGGACCCACAAAAAGGTGTTGTTAAGTATTAAAATATAGTTGATTTAAATGGTAGTGGAGATTGGGGCCCACAAAAAAGTGTAATAAGTTTCCAAAAATAGAAAGTGCATATTTTTTGGGAACGGACGAAAATGGCAAAAGGTGCATACTTTTGGGGAACGGAGGGAGTATAAGGTATAGAAAAAAAATACAAGGTAACTGAAATATTACATATAAAAAGAAGTATGAGAACCATTACAACATCCTAGAAATAGCATATTGATCATTCATCCTAGTATTGCTTCTGATCTTGATCTACTAGTATGTATGTAGCAGCTCCTCCAAGTTAAATCAGTTACTTAAATTTAGATATAAATACATGAGAATTATATGCCATTTTTATTAACAAATTACTGGAACAAGAAGTAATCGAAACTTATTTAAAAATTTGAATACTTGAATTTGATACGATAAATAAAAAATTTGTTTTAGATCAATTTATTATCGATTTGAGTATTTGAATTCATTAATTATTTGAATTTGAATTCGTTAAAATTAAATGGTTTATTAAATTATTATTTCCTCTGTCTCAAAAGTTAATAAAATACTCATAATTTAGTTATATATTCATTTAAATTGAATTTGTATTCATTTGCGAACATTTCGAATCGATACTAATAAATTCAAGTTTGACTCAAAAAAATATTTAAAGTATCTTCAATTTATTTGTAATTAAGTGTCATACACGCGTCCCATTAGAGTGTGGACTGAAATGTATGGTTTTGGATGAAAACTCATTCCCAATTTGCGTGATACTTTAGGGCCGAATGTTGAGAATATTTATGGGTTGTGCCACTGAGATTTAGATACTTGCCAATCAAGCTATTTGGACATATTTAGAATATATATATATATATATTTATTTTTAATTTCTTTTATTGGTCGTGGATTTACGTGACTTATTCAAAATATTGGACGTATTTAGGAAATAAAATCTCAGTATCAAACAATAATTAGTAAAAGGTAATAAAAAATAGATACTATTAAAGAATTAATAATAGGAAATATTATTGTTGATTTCTTTTTTATGAAATTAGCTCACATGAGAATAGGGTATCTTATGTCTATGGAAATATGTGATATGTGTGATGAAAATTGACTAGTAATATCAATAGATTGTCGGATTTTATTTTGGAGTAATTGTTTTGTAAGTAATTTAATATCTTAGATTTTCATAATATTATTGTGGAGTAATTCATTATTTTAGATTTTCATTTCCAATATTATGGCTATTGTTCAAAATTATTATAATAGTTGAAATCAAATTTGAATTGACATTTTAAGAAAATTTCGAATTATTATTGAATAGAGAACCTTTATATTCCGATTTTAAAGGTTCGAAATTGTTAATTGATTGAATTGTCTGTTACTCCATTTTTCTACCTATAATTTAATTGTATCTTTTAGATTATATAGATTATTATTTAAAAATTCATAAAGTTAAATTTTAACTACTAAATTCAAGTAAAACTATACTTCATATACCCCAATATTATGATACCATTTGACAAAAAATATGAGTGTTTGTGAGAGACGAAAAGATAACGTGTATTTATTATTTGAATTTTGTAAGGTAACACTTTAATAGATAATGGGACATAGTGAGTATACTTTTAATACAGTTTAAAAAAGAAACCGAATCTGAACCGAAACCAATGATTTTAAAATAGGAATCGTCTCGAACAGTGAGAGACGAAAAGACTACGTGTATTTATTATTTGAATTTTGTAAGGTAACACTTTAACAATGTTGCTTTAGAAAACAAAACATTTATGTGGAAGAGTATTTGTATCAAATGGAAGATAAATTATGTGAATATTGCTAATATTTATCAATTATTAAAAACAAAACATACTTAATTTTGTCAAAATCTCAATATTCATGTCTAGGGGTGAAGAACGGACACCAAAAATCCGCTACATTGATAATATATATATTAATATGTTAATTTCACTTCACTTGGTATCTTAATATATTATTATGAGCATGCATGTCTTAAGTAGTAGCCACTTATCTTTATATTTTGTCCACTTAAAGTCATTGATGTTATATAATAATAAACCCTAAATATTATAAATAATCTGGCTGTCTTGGATCCTCCTATCATCCTACCAAAATTATACATTATTAAATAAATGAGTCATGCATGTTTCCTGCAAAAATGATGAATTAATTAATATACAATGTCGTTTTGAAATATTAGTCCACGCACACACTGACACAAGTATCATGATAATATAAAAATGTATATTATCTAATACTATGTCTGATTATGCAAATATAAAAACATCAACTTCGTTATAATATTAACAATTATTTATGTGTTATAGAAACTATTAAGTATTCAAGTTCCATCTTACTGTTTATTAAATTACTTAAATTAATATATATATATATATATATATATATATTAAATAAATTTGTGAATTGACTCGAATAGAAAAATTTATTAATTATTTGAGGTTCCATCCGCCATTTTTTAAGTTTGTAAATAGAACTATTAACAAAATTTGAGCTATTAAGATAGATTTAAACATGTTTGCTTTTATTTGAAAGCAAATTTCATTAAGTTTATTTTCTATTTGAAAAAAATAATCAAATACAAGAAGCTTGAATTCGATTTATTGAATGAATAAAGGAATAACGAAAGCCATTTTTCACGATCTATTCAAGTTTCACATACTCCAAGCATGAACTTCTTTCACATTCATCATGTATACATCATTTAATTGACTACTCTCATATCCAAATATATGCATAACAATTTATTGTACCATCACATTACTAACTAGCACATCTCAAAATATGGGCGTGTAAGAATCAAATTAATCGAATAGAAAAATGATCGAACTGGTAAGTTTTGATTGGTTTCAATATGGTTTTTATTTCAATCGATTTACATTTCGGTTTGTAAATCATAGTACCAATAAGTTTCGATTCAATACAAAACTAACTGAAATCAATCGATTTTGATAAGTCGGTTTTCGAGTCGGTTTACATTCATTGAACATCGATGCAATTACTATTTTATTTTATTGTTCATTTCGATTCTTAGTTCATAAAAATTTAACATCAATTAGCATCACCTTCCCCTAATTACTAAATTAGAGTAATAAATGACACTAAACACAGATATGGCCAAACAATACCTCAAATTATTGAGTAACCCTAAGTCCACGTTCAAGGTGGCCCCATTTCAAGAAAATTCAAAGACACACCAAATAAATCAACACTCTCATGAAATTAAAGACCAATCCATCAATTACACTGCAGATCTTCCACATCACAATTGAAATTTTGTCAAAAAAAAAATAAATCAAATCATCAATTTTCTTTAAGAAAAACAAAAATCACAGCTGCCACGCACGCATCACGTGGCCCTGCTGCTGTCTTGGTTAGCAGTGACTGGAAGCGAGCGACTGAGAATCCGCCACGTCATCACCCAGAATTCCGTACTCTTTCTACTACAGCAGTGACACCCACAGTAACTCAGATTTTAAATATTATTCTAACATAAAATAAAAGTGGAAAAAAAGCATGGGTTCAGTTCAGTCTTCACCACCCATGTCTTAAGATATTTGCCACGTGACCTCCCATGCATTTATAAAAGCTGCGAGTACCATGTCACGTGACACTGCTTTGTAGTAGTGTACGTGTATGAATATTTAGTGTTTTTTTATATCAATTTAAACAAATCAATGTATGGATTATTAAGTGAATATTTTTTTAATTTAAAATTGATACAATTTCAAAAGTATAAGGACACTAATATATTGCTTAATATTGAATGTACTGCTGGCATAATTATGTAACATAATTACATAACAGCCACTGATGTACTATCATAATTTTGCTGTGTACATCATTCTTGAAACTTATTTTATTTTAATTTAATATATTAAATCTCTAACTTACACCCAACGTTTCGTTCTTTGGTGACACCAAAAGGCACATTTTATTCCAATATAATATTCTAATCTACAATTTTTTAAGTGGTGCTGAATCAAAGCAAGATTTTGATTAGGATAAGGAAAAAAAAACATTTTGAAACAGAAGCTATTATAACTACTTCATAATCAAGTATTTTTGCACTTTTCCACAAAAATCTATTAAAAACATCCGACACAAAATACAGTGTAACTAGGAAAGGAATTCCTTAGTCTAATACCTAATTTAGTTCTATTTATTAGTAACAAACTAAGGAAGATGCATTTCTAGCTCCGAAAGAATTGGTCTGGATGAATAAATTAAGCAAAATAAATAGGTAATATTATGTATGTGCATATGTGAATGTTGCATGTATGCAATGATGCATGCATGCGTATGGATGGATGGATGGATCATATAAGGCGGTTAAAAGAGGAGGAAAAGTAGGGTACGCAAGAGGTGGAAATTGGAGGGAGGTTGCTTCGTCTTCCCGCCAAATGCGCTGCCGCCGCCCCTGCCACGCCTACCTTTCCGCCAATCGCCTCATCAATTCGTGCCACGTCATTCTACTCGCTACAGCTGTCAAAACTTAATGGAAAGGTCCGCCCTCATTGGGTTTGTTGGATCGGGCTGGGCTCAAAATTTGGATTTTTTGGGCCCAAATTATAGTTTTTGTAGCATATAGAGGAAAATACAATGAATTTTATCATTAATAATGTACTAGCTTCTTCCCATTAAGTCCGATTACAATGGATTTGATGCGAATCTTAAGAAAATAAATTATTGTATTTTATGAAAGTAGGTGTGATATATTTTAAAAGTAAAATTTTTGTTTAAGAAAATGATTATTTTTAATGGGACGATTCAATAAAAAACGTGACCACTTTTAGTGGGACGAATGAAGTTGAGTATAATGTAATTCGCAAAGAATGGCTCTGTCGTGCTCGCGAAAATTAAATATATTAAGGAGAGGTGAAATGAGGGAAATTGACTGAAAAATGTGGAAATTCTTATTTATTGCATAATATTACAAATTTATTGGTATATGTAATATATATTTATTTTGCAAGATAAGTACATCATTGTGGTTTTCTGATCTAATCTAAGAATCCAACATTCCCACACATTAAGGTAGAATAATAAATTTAATAATATTATTATATAAAAAAAGCATAACTGCGCTTTCAACGCTCTGCAACAACAAAATAATAACTCACTCCAACAATTCAACATTTATGAATTAATTAGAGGGATGATTAAACCATTTCATGCCATCTCGTCATGGTTCACAAACATCATAGATTCAAATTCCACCAGTAGTATTTAAAAATAAAATAAAATATAAAGTGTAATAACAAAATCAAAAATATGATACTCTTCTCATTCTTTGATTCCCATTTCCCACTTAACAATAAACTTCTTTCCAATAGGCAAAGCAAGCCCTCTAATTTCCACCATCACATTCTTCATCTTTTCATCATCATCTTCAACCTCTGCACTCTCCTTTATAACTTGATGTTGAATTGAGCTCATTTCAATCATGGAAGAATCTAATACTTCATTACCATCAACTTCAATTCCAAGTGAACTCCCACTCCCTTTTAGCCCTAAAACAATCACTTTCTCAACAAACCACCCCTTGTCTAAAGCAAACTTGCTTTCTTGAACATCCGACCACACCTTCACGGTGCCTCGGCTCACCTTCGCGTGGAAGTCGACGTACGAGGAGTGACCGTTCCCGAGTTCCATCTCGGGCATCTCATCGTTGTCGACGAAGAGATTTCCCCGGGCCTCCCCTTCCGAGGCCCCGAGCGGGAAAGAGACTACTAGAGTGTAAGGTGTGGCCCTCGCCTCCTTGGTGATCAACCCCCCTCGTTGCATCGGTATGATCGCGTTTTGGTACAAATGCACGTTGATCACGTGCAGGGGAGCGTCGAGGGCACGGTAGTGCGACGCTTTCGACACGATCACCTTAGTCATATCGAACACGTTGTACCACGTCCCGGGCGGGAAGAGCGCGTGCACCTTCGTCTTTTGCTTAGCCAAAACAGGGGACACCATCAGGCTGCCCCCGAGCAAGAACTGTGTGCTCAACCCGTACAGCCTCGTCTCGTTCGTGAACGTGAAGAACAACGGCCTCGCGATCGGGGCGCCCGTCACGTGCGCCTCGTAGCTCAATGTGTAGATATAGGGTAGAAGTTTGTACCTCATACCTACAAATTGGAAATTAACCATCATTACATATAAAGACATCATTGTGCATTGTACATTAACTTTAAAGACAGCAAATACCTAGAGCATTTCGAGCCGAAATGGCAACAGACTTCCATTGATAAAGCTCTTGCCTCGGAGAGTAGAAGTTGGCATGATCCCGGGAGAAGGGGTAGAACGCACCGAGCTCGATCCAACGGTTGCAAAGCTCCTCCGTCGGGGCAGGGTAGAAGCCACATATATCGGAACCGACCATCGGAACACCAAACATACCAAAATTCAACATTGTAGGAATTGAATACTTGAGATCATCCCAAGTACCCTTATTGTCCCCTGTCCAGTGGGCCGCGTAGTGGCCGGACCCCACGTACGTGGACCTGGACAGGATAAACGGGCGCTTACCTTCAAGCGCCCGTAGCCCTTTATGAGTGGCCACAGATTGTGAAAAGCCATAAAGGCTATGAGCATCATACTCCAACACTCCATTGTAGTGATAAGCACTAGTAGCTATGGTTTTGTAACCTATTGGAACTTGAGTTCCAGAGGCATTGATCTTGTAAGGTGGATCATCCCATCTAGTGCTTGTAATGTTCTTGCAATCAAGGCAGCAAACCCATCCCGGCCCGCTCCCGTTCGGGCATATCCTCCCTACCGGGATCGAGCACAACCCGTTGCAAAAGTTGGACGCTTCATTCATGTCGATCCAGAGCCCGTCCACGGGGACGAGCTCGTGAAAACGACGTATCTCTTCACCCCACCACTCGACGGTCTTAGGGTTCAAGTAGTCCGGGAAGTTGACCGCTCCCGGCCACACTTGAGCTAGGAATGGCTTCCCTTGGTACTTGATGAACACGTCCTTGGCCACGCCCCGGTTGTAGACGCCGTAGGTGGCGTTGACACCGATCCCGGGGTCGATGATCACAATGTACTTCATGCCTCGACGGTGGATCTTGTCCAAGAATTCCAAAAGCTTGGGACGAGGATAGCTGTGGGGGTTGAGGGTGAAGTCCTTGTGGCCATCCATGTGGTCGTCGTCGTTCCAGATCACGTCGAGGGGTATTTTTGACTTTTTGTACCTCTCGACTACGTCTTCGACGACGGAGAGATTCCGGTATCCCCATCGGCATTGATGGAAGCCTGTGTAGATAACAAGCAACACAATTGAGACATCATTGCTTCAATGTTGGCTTCTCTATTTTGCTACAATCTTTGTTACAAATAATAGTACCAAAGTTGGTTCAACTTTAGGCCAATTACTAGCTTGCCATGTACAATAATGTCCTATAATTAAAATTTCGAATTAATATCTATTAAAAAAAATTATTGGCTATGACATTAAATTAAATCCTATCACATTTAGGCTGTCTTTAAATATAACATGTCGGTAAGAAAATAATAATAATAATAATAATAATAATAATAATATAAATTTGAAATTAAAAGAGCTTACCGAAAGCCCAGTAAGGCATGGCGGCGGGGCGGCCAATTAACGCCGTGTACTGATCAACCACCGCTAACGGCGATGCTCCGGCAAAGAAGTAAAGGTCCACAACACCTCCAATCACCTTATACGTCAACGAATCCCCTCTGTAAAACACGTCCATCCCGTTACTGTTCAGCAGCAAAACGCCGTGCGCCGCGGCGGCGCCGCCGCGGTTCCTCAAATCCATGTACACAGGGTGGGACCCATACAAATCGGCGTTGAGGTTGATCGCCGATATATCCGTTGTGTAGAGAGTGTACGGATCGTAAGGGACGAGCTTGATCCCACGCGGCTGAGTGTTCTCCCCCAAACCGTACAAGGAAGCATCTTTGGGCAGCTTCGTCGAGATTTCGATGTACTGATCTTTGAAGACGAGGTCACTGTACGGGTCCGAATCCTCAGGCCTCGTATCGAAGAGGGTTTCGCCGTTTGATTTCCTTGTCACGGCGAAGCTAAAAGGGTCTGCTTTGTAGGAGAAGATCAGCTCATTGCCGCTGTAGTCTGCTGATACGGTGGGTTTGCTTTGCTGCACACCAAGTGTTTGCTTTAATGCCGGAGGGGTTTCTCTTGGGAGAAGATCGTACGGCACCTCCCACCTTTCCTTCTCTGCGTCAGTTATGTGCACCCTCAAACGGTTCCCCGTTTCATGCCTAGCAAAAGGTGAGCTTTTTCATTAAATCTTGCTTCATTACAATAGTCAAGATTCCAAAATTAAGATTAGGAGAAGCTACTTACTTGACATAGAGTTGCAAGAGGGGAATATCAGAGCCATAGATGCTGTTCTTTTGAATGACTTGAAGGAGGCCTAAAATCCCTCCATTGGGAGATTCTTGAATAGAGATCAAGCGGTACCCTTTGCCGATCTTGCTCGGAGTCGAAGCAGAAGCAAGTAGAGTAACAAAAGGAATCAAGAACAGCACAAGAAAAGATGAAGAGAGGAGGAATTGCATGATGAAGCTTGAGAGGTGAGTGTTGTGTTAGTTCATTATGAGTAGAGTTGGTTCAAGTATATAAGAATTAATGGGTATAGAAGAGAGTGAAGTATGGATGGATGAGGTTGAGATAAATACTAGCTTCTCGACATATCTTGCATCTGCATGTGACTATGAAGTTTATTTGGGTCCCAAAATCCAGATACTTTTCTGGGATACTTGGTCCCATCTCCATGTCTAAGTTGTTTAGCAAATTCTTGATTTGCAGCAAGGCTTGTTTGCATATTGGCTTTTCTTTGCTTGCAATCATGCTTCTTGGAATGTGTTAAGATAGGATTTTTGACTCATCAAATAAGGAACATACAAATCAAGAAAAGAAGATACTATTATTATTATATGTAATGTAAAGTAAGTTTATTACTATTCTGATTAAAGATGTTTTGTGATTATGGGTTTCGTTTTTATTAATGTATTTAATCCAATTTGCAGTCGGTAGGAATGAATGAATGCCCATCTCTACCACCCCATGTGGCAACAAACTTGAATAAATGAACACCACTTTTTTTTCTTTCTTTTTTTTACCGGTTGATGGACTATTGCATTAACGCACGTTGCTGTTTGTGTTTGAATATGGACACAAAACGTACAACTGTATAAATAAATAATTGTACGTGTAATTATCACAACATTTTTCGACAACCACATAATGTCGTTTGATATATCATCCAATAATTCAGACTATTATTCACAATTTATCACTCTGTCTCATACGAAGAGCTTGAAAAGGAAACCAATTACATAGTTTGGAACAAAATTGTTCATCATTAAAGTAAAAGTAACTATATTTAAAACCTGAGTCAAAGTGGAAAAAAGTTTAATGGACATAAATAGTACTAAAATTTGGATGATCAATTTTAACTGATATTTATTTTCCCACTTTTGTGTCCACACTTCATATTCCATGACTAAATTTTAATGCAAAAATAAGGCACTCAATTTCATCAAATTAATTTTCAGATTTGACACCGACACTTCTCAATATATGTCTAGACTTATTTCAATTATTCTAATTTGAGCAAAACTAAAAAAATGTTTGAGTATGTGTTGTTGTAATTGATATTTGTTGTATCTCATAAACATTCGAATGAGATATATAAAGAAAATATACATATTAAAATTTAAACAATTAATTATTATAAATATGATTCATGTATTATTACACACCTAGCTCGCACTATGAGAACATTACTGCCCTACACTGAAACTTTTGATGCCAGAAATGAAAAATGAATTAATTAATGTATATAGAGAATTTACTTTTGGAAACCTAAAAAAAAGAATTTATTAACCCAAAAATTATTATAGAACAGAAATTACAAGAAATACTAAATCTATTAAAATTATATACATTTGGGACGAACCTAAAAAACCAAAGAGGCTAATTATCTAAAAGGAATCGATCAATGAGTGATGCATGTGTGGTGCTTCAAATATTAAGGTCATTGGAGGTCGAACAACATGTGCATGATACAATATATATAATTGTATAGTCTTGATCTTGTGTTAATTAAATGCATTTCATCCCTACTAAGATATGATGCATATGCAGAAATATCTTCAGCACACGTTCTTGTCAACTTCAACTTTTTTTTTTGAAAGGAACCGATCGAATTCATTAAATACGAGCATCATGTGTTACATAAGTGTGTATCCATGAAGGTAACGACTCATGCAAAATTTCAAAATCGTCAATAGATTTACCATACACGGCTAAACTATGCGCGACCATATTGGTTTCTCTTCGAACATGTGAAATTTTCAAAACACAAATGGATTTCGCCTCAAGTATGGCTTCTATCATCTCCCCGCATAAAAGAGATCTCTCGTCATTATACTTCTCGAGCATGTGAACAGCAGTAAGGGAATCCGAGTATACCTCAACCGGACTAATGTTTTCTTTAATACATTGACATACTCCGAGAAGAATAGGAAGAAGCTCGCCCATCACAATGTTCGGTGCTCGAGTTATACCTTTCGTCATTGCAAATAAGATTGAACCGTCAGAGTTTCTAAGAACTCCCCCAATGCCTGCCTTCGAATCTTCTACATCAACTGCATAGTCAACGTCTAATCGGAAGACACCCTTTCTCGGCCGTAGCCAAACTTTTTCACCTTCCCTTGGCAGCAAGCAATGGAGTGTGGCTGCTTGTCGTTTTGCACTCCTGTATGTGTCAATCAAAGATGCACAACCAGCACCCAGATTAAGCTTCCTCTCATCCCTGTGATTGTGTTTTTCATCACATAAGTCCCTCCAAATTAGCCACATTCCTACCAACCATATTTCAAAATCCTCCCTACATGCCATTATTCTCATGCGTTCTCCGATCTCCTCGATCTCAAGATTCTCCCATTTTTTCAGCATTTTCCAGAGATGTTTGTCATGCCATCTACCTCGAACTTTCTCACAGAACAAAAGCGTGTGAGAAGTAGAGGCGAAGTCTTGACGGCACCACCCGCAAATGCCATCAATCGGGAGGTGATGGCCTTTTAGATTCATTTATGTTGGTATTTTCCTCTTAAAAACTCGCCATGCAAAAATTCTTACTCGAGGGGGTAAGTCAAAACTCCAAATATATTTCCACCAAGAGACCCGGCTGTCTTGAGTTGCGGAAGTGGGAGGATCGTAGTACCCCGTGGTAGTGAGGTAGCCCGTTTTAACAGTGTATTCACCCTTTGGGTCATGGCTCCAAAATCTCATATCAGCGGCATCCTCTTCTCTTATCTCCACTTTTAGCGTCTCTTCAATCTCAATGGGCAGTAGATGAAGTGCAAGTTTTCCTTTGTCCCATTGTCTCGCCTCATTTAGAAGTTCAAATAACCTCATTTCTTCCTTCTCGTCCCCTTTGCTCAAGAGGCGCCCCGAGGTAAAGCCTAAGCACCACGGGTGATGAAAAACTCTTATGGTTTTCCCATTCCCAACTCTCCACCGTAAGCCTACTTTAAGAAGTTCTCTCCCCCATAGAATTGATCTCCAGATGAAAGAAGAGTTGCTCGTGAGCTTAGCATCAAGAAATCTACATTGGGAAAGTATCTTGCTCTGAACAACCTTGCCATAAGTGTGTCCGGGAAGTGAATAAGGCGCCATCCTTGTTTAGCAATAAGAGCCTTGTTGAATGCAGTAAGATCCTTAAAGCCCATCCCTCCTCTACTTTTTGGCTTACAAAGAGATTTCCACGTCATCCAGTGTATTTTTCTTTAAGTGTCTGAGTCTCCCCACCAGAATTTAGCACAAACTCGTTCAATATCATTACAAATTGAGGTTGGAACCCGAAAACAAGCCATGGTATAAGTTGGGATAGATTGTATAACAGATTTAATAAGAACTTCTTTACCGCCGCTTGAAAACTAGGCATTCATCCAATTACCCATCTTTTTTATAACTCGCTCTCGTAAAAAGTCGAACTGCAAACGCTTTCTCCGCATCATAAAAGTGGGCAGCCCCAAGTAGAGCGAGTGACCATTAACAACCGGAACTCCAAAACAACGCTTGACTTTCTCGATCACTTCTTCTTTAGCACTGGGGTTGAAAGTGAGCGCCGATTTATCAAAGTTAACAAGCTGGCCCGAGGCAGCGGAGTAAAGAGCCAACGCTTTCATAATGTTCTGAGGTCCCTCGCCATCAGCCTTGAAAAAGAGGAGACTATCATCTGCGAAAAAAAGATGCGAGACCACTGGAGCTTGTCGTGCTATTCTAATGCCAGCAAATAATTGAAGATCCATATAAGATTTGAGGATAGAAGAGAGCCCTTGGGCACAAATGATGAATAAGAAGGGCGAGAGAGGATCTCCTTGTCTGATCCTTCTAGTCGGCACCACCTTACCATACACCTTTCTGTTGTCAACTTCAACTTGATTAACTGAACTCTCCATATTTAACCACATCCATTCCTACACCAATAATTACCATCAAGTGCTGACTATGTGTCGGACACAACTTAACGTGTCTCCGACTAATGCATATGTGATGGGAAAATACTAGTAACAAGCAAATATAATGTGTTGTTTTTTCATTGCAACAAATTCAAACTCATTTGAATTAATTTTAATTGAGCTTTCTACAATTGATACGAACTTGACCATGATTAGAGAGTTGGAGATGGGATAATTTGAACATGGCAAGCCCAAAGTCCTGACGAAAGCGAGCAACGTCTCCAGCATAGGTCTGGACCCAAGTCTTGGTTTCCGGACCCACTGTGAGCTGCTGGTCCACGAACAATAGTCCCTTGCCTTGCAGAAGACTGCGATAGTACACCTCACCGAAGCCTTTCCCTGCTCCTTCGTAGTCCATCCTTATTGCTCGATTCTCGAATGGTGATGATGGAGAAGGTGTTGATGAGGGATGGCTGCATTCTGATCTGAGAACCTCTAAAAATCCAGCATCGATCGAAGGGTCTGGTCCATTAGTCTTCTTGAAGTTGAAGAGGCGGTCGCGTATGAAATCGCAGTGAACCTTTCCGGTGCTATGAGCACCTATATAGTAACAATATGAGTAATTAGTTAGAATGATTCACTCTTTCCGGTGCATGACTCAAATTTTTGACATGTTGTTCGAGCTCGACTCGAAATGTAATTGTCGAGTTCGAGCTCAATTCTTGAAAAATTCGATAATATATTTTTCAAGCTCTACTCAAGCTTTTGGCATGCTATTTAAACTCGAGACGCAGAAAATGTAATTATCGAGTTCGAGCTCGGCTAATTTGATATTTATTTTAGTGATTTTCGAGTTCGAGTTTGAGTTTGGACTTGTATGAATTTTTTATTATAGAAAATTAACTATTTTAGCTAGATGCTCGATTGAAGGGTGATGAACAGACCCAATAAGATGTTTGTGAACAAACGAATTCGAACATGTTTGCGAATTCAACGAGCCGAACATTGTCAAGCTCGAGCTAGACTTGTTTACTATAGAGTGGAGCTCCAAACGAACATTTCAAAACCTAGAATAGTTGGCGGGTAGTTCTGTTTTTTCACTGCCTATTTGGATGCAAGCAAATAAACAACTTTATATATATAGTAGTAATATACCTAGCAAAGCTACAGCCTCTCTTGCATCAAATCCTTTGGACGCAAATGAGTGAATTGCTTGATGGAAATCGAAATCTGGATGAGGAATATCGTTCAATGCCATGTCGGGGAAAGCATTAACGCTGTCCTTCCTCCCCGTAAACACCGGATAGAATTGGCCTCCGCTCTGAAAACGTCACATTCATTTAGAAAAAATGATCACACAACATGCACACAGATGAAAGATGATCAAAGACACAGGGAGATGGAGACCAAGAGCACACTCTCTCTTGCAGCCAAAGCTAGAGTATCTGCACACGACACAACTCCAGGGCACGTCTCTTCAAGCTTCCACTTTATAGCTTCGATTTCATCAAACCCTTTCAGAGACAGATTGGGAATAGATTCCTTCTCGCTCTTTATCTGAGCGGCGCCGGCGACGGAATCCAACATGATTGAGGCGTCACACCCCTACACACATCATTATTATATAAATGATTTACAGTTGAAGATAGAGAAGACGAAAAGTAAGTACGTACCATGATGAAGCAGTCGTGGAAGAGAAGCCTTAGTAAAGCAGGAGCAACGCTGATGTTGACAGCATACAGCTCTCGCACGGTGGACTTGATTATGTTCTCAGCAGAGGGGCATGTCTCCTTGTAGTAGTCATATACCAGTCCTTGTTGTTTCTGCTCATCAACTTCAACTTGTTCGAGATTACGACGAATAGAAGGTGGTGTAGGTTTTTGGTTCTTCAAGGCCATCATAATGCATACCAAAGTAACCAAAATGCTTGCCTTGATTGTCAGATCCATTCAACCAAAGGAAAAAAGGAATTGATCAGTTATGAGTGAATGTGTGTTTGTTGTTGCACAAGTTGAATATGATCAAGTATTGAAGCAATGGCAATTGGCAAAGTTGGAGTACTTTTAGAGTTGGTTGAGCTTTGACTGGAATGAGGAAATTGCTAGACTACCCTTTGTAGCAAATGGTTTTGAGTTTGTATGGTGAGGATTAATGTGGAATTTGGAAACCAAATAACAAACAAATGCATAATGTTTTTGTGTGGAGGTTTCATTTGAAGCCAAACATGCATGGCACAACTTACTCAATCTCTCAAGTACAGTCAAATTAAAGACACACATTAGGTAGACATGGCCACGCTTTACAAACCAGCCGTTCCGGGCCTCAAACCACCAGTTCACGATTCGGCTAGGGCTGAATCGGAACCGGCCCGAAGAAGAAGGTTGACGGTTCTGTGCCATATTAAACTTTTAAGAGATCATATTCAAAGGACTCAAAATAAAAGGAACAACTTAGTTTGTTCCACATTGAAATTTTTAAGAAACTTCATCAAATGCTCTTATAAAACAACTTCAGGCAATCTTATCTATAACTAAAGTTACTAATTCATGAATTATGTTTGTTAACTCAAGCCTAAAAACGATTCAAAAAGATTAAAATTACAAAAAAAGAAGAAGATAGACATGAACCGCCGGTTCCCAACGGATATCCCGAACCGTTGGCTCACGGTTGAGCCTAGCGAGCCTGAACCGCCGGTAACTGTTCATTTACTCCTTAAACTGTAACCGGCCCGCCTTGTCACAGAGCCCGGCGGGCCTAGAACCGCTGACTCACGGTCCGAGCTAAAACCGTTGACTGGCGGGCCGGTTACGGGCCCAAACGGCCGGGCCTGCCAAATTGGGCATGTCTAGTTATTAGGACTTCAAACTCTCCAACTACCACACCAGCTTACCTATCAAGATTTGACACACTTTCTTTCACAATGGATATCCAAAATGCATTATATATTGAATTAAACAACTATTATAGATATATGGTTTTGCTCATGACCCCAAATGCTCCATGCATCTACAACACTATAAAAGAATTAATGGGACCCTTGAAGAAGACTCACAACTAGCTAGCTTCTCAAGTCAAGCTAGCCTTAAATGATTTATGTATATGATCAGCTTATTACAGTTATGACTGACTTCAAACCCTCCAACAACCAAAACCATTTGTAGCTATGGAGAAGTTGTTTCTTTGCATTCTCCCATATGCACTTCTCACCTTAATGCCTCCTTCTCTTGTTAACTCATTGCCTACAAACCTTGCAACAGACACATCTGCTCTCCTTTCACTAAAATCCCACATCACCTCCGACCCTTCTCGTACTCTTGCCACAAACTGGACCGGTTCGAGCTCCGTATGCAACTGGCAAGGCGTCACTTGCAGCACGCGCCACCAAAGGGTAGCTGCATTGAATCTTTCTTACATGGATCTCTCCGGCACCCTTCCACCTCAGCTCGGGCAGCTCTCCTTCCTCGTCTCCCTCGACCTCACCAGCAACTTCCTCGGTGGAGCTCTGCCCCACCAGCTGTCTCTCCTCCGCCGGTTGCAGTTCCTATCTCTCAGGTTCAACAACTTCACCGGAGACATCCCTTCCCTCTTTGGCCTTTTATCAAGATTGGAGTACTTGACTCTTCGCAACAACAGCTTCACCGGCTCCATCCCCAGATCCTTCTCGAACCTCACAAACCTGCAATTTCTTAGCTTCAGTTACAATTCAATGAGTGGAGAGATTCCACAAGAACTTGGGAGGCTTCAAAGTTTAACCAATCTTCTTCTCATATCCAACCGCTTCTCCGGCGCTATACCATCATCCATATTCAATATATCGACGCTCGTTAGTTTAGCATTGACATACAATGAGTTCAGTGCAAGTCTTCCAACACACATCTGCAGCAACCTTCCATTTCTTGAAGGGATCTACTTTTCTTCTAATCAGTTTAGCGGCACCATTCCGGCAAACCTGTCCCAATGTTCACGGCTTCAGTATCTGTCCCTTTCGGACAACTCTTTCAGTGGGAAGATACCTCAGGAAATCGGCTACTTGACATCTCTAAAGAATTTGTATCTTGGTACTAACAATTTGGAAGGTATGGTTGGTGTTATATATTATATTTTTATCAAGATTGAATTAAGAGTGAAAATTTCAAGAAAGGGAAGCTTATATATGGCTTAATGATTCTTTTGACTGCAGGTGTACTACCACATGAACTGGGCAATCTTAAGAGCTTGACTGGTTTTGGGGTTGAAAGAAATGAGGTTGGAGGGTCACTTGATTTTGATGTTTTCAAGAACATGTCTTCCTTGGAAACCTTACTACTATGGCGCAACAAATTCATTGGGAAGCTTTCAAGAAATATTGGGAATCTTACAATGGTAAAGGACTTGGAGCTTAGGGAAAACTTCTTGACAGGTAAAACAAAGTGATCATTTTCAGACAACTCTTTTGGGTTATGTCCTAAATAGGATGACTTCTGCTTCAGGTGCTATTCCTAGAGAAGTAGGTCAACTTCAGCAAGTGGAGAGATTCACAGTAGGAGCAAACAACATCAGCGGCTCAATCCCACATGAGCTCTTCAACATTTCAACTCTTCAAACCCTTTCTCTTTTTGCCAATTCTATGTCAGGAAGTCTCCCAACCCACTTGTGCAGTGGTTCATCCATTCTTGAAGGACTTTATCTTCATACAAATTTCTTCACTGGAACAATACCCGCCTCTATCTCTAACTGCTCTCAGCTCATAATTCTCACACTCGGTGCAAACCGAGTCACTGGTTATATACCTACTGATCTTGGCAACCTAAGATCTCTCCAGCGTCTTGAACTCTTCAGCAACAATCTTACATCCTATTCGGAACTGAGCTTCATTGATTCATTGGCTAATTGCAGGTTTCTAACTATTTTGGACATTGCTGATAATCCCTTGTACGGTCTCATTCCGGCTTCTATTGGGAACTTATCATCCTCGCTCCAGCATATCTATCTCTACGGCTGCAAATTCAATGGCAGCATTCCTGTTGAAATAGGCAATCTAAGCAGCTTGCTGAGATTAGATTTGAGTAGCAATGAGTTATCTGGTAATATCCCACCACTCACTATCAAGAATCTGCATGAGCTCCAAGGATTATTTCTAAATGATAACATTTTGGGAGGCTCCATACCAGAAGCTATATGTGATTTATACAGCTTGAATGGTATATATATGAGCAGGAATCATTTTTCAGGTCCCATTCCTACATGTTTGGGAAATGTCTCTTCTTTAAGGCATGTGTTAATGGACTCCAACGTGTTGAATTCAAGCATACCCTCAAGCATATGGGGACTAAAAGATTTGGTGACTCTAGACTTGTCGTCGAATTCGTTGATAGGGTTTCTACCTCAGGAGATAAGCAGCTTAAGTGCAGCAATCAATATAAATCTATCGAGGAACCATCTGTCAAAGTCTATTCCCAGCAGTATTGGAGAGTTGCAGAATCTGGTCAATTTGTCTTTGGCAATGAATAGTCTAGAAGGTTCTATTCCCGTGTCCATGGGAAGCATGATCAGTTTGGCAAGTCTAGACTTGTCCTACAACAATCTCTCTGGTCCGATTCCCAAGTCCTTGGAAGCACTTCAACACCTTCACTACTTTAATGTCTCTTTCAATGCTTTGAGTGGAGAAATCCCTTATGGTGGTTCTTTCATAAACTTTAGCATGGATTCTTTCAAGGGTAACGAGGCATTGTGTGGAATTCCGAGGTTCAATGTTCATGCCTGCTCGGCTGTCTCTAACAAAGGATCAAAGAGGAAGAAGGTGGAACTAGCTTTGTTTATAGGTTTAGGGATGGTTGCTTTCATTTCAGTTGCTTGTTTGGCCTACATATGTGTTAGAAACAAAAGGAGAATCAAGAAAGTTGATGATACGACCATTTCCGGTGCGCCGGAAAGGATCTCTTATTATGATCTGTTGCAAGCAACTGAACAGTTAAGTGAAAGCAATCTACTTGGCACGGGGAGTTCTTGCTCCGTTTACAAAGGAGTTCTCAGCAACGGGAAGGTCATTGCTGCCAAGGTGTTTAACATGCGGTTAGAAGCCATTTCAAGAAGATTCGATGTGGAATGTGAGATACTGTGTAACGTTCGACACAGGAATCTTGTAAGTGTCATAAGTAGTTGCTCCAATGAAGAGTTCAAGGCATTAGTACTCGAATACATGTCAAATGGGAACCTCGAAAAATGGTTGTACTCTCACAACTATTACTTGAACGTGATGGAAAGATTGAATATAATGATCGACGTTGCATATGCTTTGGAATATCTTCACCATGGTTACTCCACACCCATTGTTCACAGCGACTTGAAGCCGAGCAATGTACTGCTAGATGAAGACATGGTTGCCCACGTAAGCGATTTCGGGATATCGAAGTTGTTGCACGACGGGGATAGCTTTGTACAAACCAACACCCTTGGAACCCTAGGTTACATTGCACCAGGTGAATCCAAGTTTGCCTTTATATATATACATTGCTTGCATTTCATATTATATATATCCATTTCATGTATGATCATAGTATTTTGTTGTGTTAGAGTACGGTATGGAAGGGCAAGTTTCGACAAGGTGTGATGTGTATAGCTACGGCGTGATGCTGATGGAAACTTTTACGAGAAAGAGGCCTAGTGATGACATGTTTGGTGGAGATTCGAGCTTAAGGAGATGGGTGGAAATCTCACTCCCACATAAGCCTAATGAGGTGATAGATGCCAACTTACTTGACAAGAAGGATAAAGAATTGGAGCAAAACTTGAAATGCATATCTTCCATATTGGAATTGGCTTTGAAGTGCAGTGCAGAATGCTCTGGTGATAGAATCAGCATCAAAGAAGCTCTAACACACCTGCATAAGATTAAAGTCTTGTTTTTTGCCTAATTAATGTATGTAGAAGTGAAGGAGCCATCAATGTGAATCACTTCCAAATACAACCTTGTGTGTGAAGAAGAAGCTTCTCATTGGTGTTGTGTTGTTAGAAATGAAGAAGAATAAAGTGTTTGAAGTTGGAGCATTGCCTCAAGAGTAATTTGTGTAAGAACATAATTTATTCAATGCATTAGGTTTTTGCAGATCGATTAAAATGTGGCATAAGCTATAATTAATGGAACTGTAATAAAAATTTATTTTAAAAATTAGAAACCTAAAAGTTGCAATTGAAGAAACTATCACTGATTCATAAATATTTATGGTTAAGCATTATGTGTAAATTATGAATGAGTAATTGAGTACTTATTGACTACTAAGTACTAACTAATTTAGTTGGAATTTCAATTTGAGGGGAAATTCCTCCAAAATTGATCTATCATCTATTAAAAAAAATCAAATTCATTTGTAAAATCATAATTTAAAATTTGTTTACAAATTACAATTCCCAAATTAAAGGTAATAAAATTATTATCTATGTTCCGGGCGTGCTAAAATTGATCACACTTATTTTTGGACGGTCTCATTAAAAATGATTATATTTAAAAAAAAAATTTAAAATACTAACTCACAATTCTTAATTTTTAATTGTTAGTGCCAAATATTTTAGTGCTCAAAAGAAATGGATCATTTTAAGTGGAATTAATAAAAGCAGTAAAAAAAAAAAAAAAAGAGAAAAATAGGTGGAATGTCAGTAGATGCGCGGGGCCCACATCTAGCGGCAAAAAGGTTCCCGCCAATGATTCGGATGCCGCACGTACGCAGATCCCCTCACACGTGCCAACCTCACCATCTTCTTCTTCAAAATTCAAACTCTGAGGGCCCTTGTGTTTCTTAACCAGTTATCATCACCACCTTTAACCAACATAAATTCAAACGACTTCTCACTCAATTTTCTCACTTCTTCAATCAACACTTTAAAGGTTGAATTGAAGGCTATACATAATCTCAGCCTTCAATTTCTTATAGCAAGACTTCGACACTCCATCTTCAGTAATTAGTGTTCTATCTTCACAATACATCACTTGTCTCCGGTGAGAAATTTCAGATTTCTGTTAATATATAATTTTTAATTTGATCGGAGAAGAATGAAGACGCTGGGGCGGCAGAGATCAGGGGATCCGGATGCGAACAATCAGCGGCAGTACTCCGACGATTTTCTAGAGACTTCGTCGGACGGCCGATGGCTGCAGAACTTACAGTCATCATCAAACGATGCGGTTCCTCCAGTTCAGGTATGATTGAGAATTGAGATTGATCTCTTCTGGATCCCTTCATCGAATCCATCTGTTGATAGTGTCTGTTTATACTTGGAAAAAAAGGATTTTGGGCACTACAACGGTGGGAGGCAGGATCGGAGATTGTATAGGAGTATGCAGTCACAGGGAAGTTACAGTGGAGGCAGTGAATTGTTTGCCGAGTCATTAACACCGCATGGGGATCAAAGAAGGGTGAATGTGGAGGAGCAATTTTCGCCAAATGAGGGTAGCCCGGGTCTTTTGGATCTGCATTCTTCTGATACCGAGCTTCTTCCTACGGTATGGTTTTTAGTTGGACTTGTGTGCTAAGTCAATAACTAGTGAGAAATATTAGTTATTGATGGATTTTGTGTGGTCTGATTATTGGATTAAGTTGTGGGATGATGTAATGTTTTTTGTGTAATTGTATGCAAAGTAATGAATTTTTGGTAGGAAGGCGGTGATCGGTCTGTGTTAGTGGTTCTTGTTGATTTTAACTTGGTAGAGTGACTGGAATTCTAGTTTATAGAGTAACTTGTAGTTCTGAATCATTGATCATCCCTATAGATTATAGTTTCAATAATATGGATAAAACTATTTCATCCAATGAGCCAAAATTCTAGTGTCAGTTTGCAGGTGGCAAGGCAGCTTGGGTTTTGTATCATGAAAATGCAAGTTAATCTGCATTATTAAAGTTTGAAAGAATTGATTGTTTACCCTGATAGAAAAAAACTGATTTTTGCATTTTTAATAAAATAATCAGAAGACAGAGAGGGATGTTACTTTTAGCCTCTTCTGTTTTTTTTTCCTATAAATTTTGTTGGATATGTAGCAGTTGCACGTCACAAGTAAATGTAATTGAAAAGCTTATTGCCTAATTTTCCTGTATCATTTTCCATTGTCTGTTCTGGTCCATTTTGGACAATGCTGCTGCGGGTGATAGATGTCAATTCCCGGTCTGTATGACGGCCCTTCAAATAGTCAATTTTCACGAGGCAGAAGTTTTGAAGACTCCACCACAAATTTTGGAAACAATAAACAAGACAGCAGAACCTGTGCGTTGCCTGAGTCCAATGTTCTGAAAAGCATAGCAGCTGATAATGTGAAGGCCAGCAACATGGCAAAGATCAAAGTAGTGGTATGTCCACTCATACAATTTTGATTAAGTAGTACTCTTACTTGCAGTCTGAGGGAGCTGATGACATTTTATTGTTTGATATTTAATTCAGCCTATCACACGCCCTAGCACTCTAGATAACTCCTCTGAAAAATGATGTGTATTTGATGTTGATAGTGTAATGAATTCTTGTACAGGTACGTAAAAGACCTCTAAACAAAAAGGAATTGGCAAAGAAGGAAGAAGATATCGTAGAAACATATTCCAATTCTCTTGTGGTCCATGAGACAAAACTTAAGGTTGAAATTTTTTCAGATTTTCTCAAATTATTTCTGCATTTTAAAGAACTTTATCAGTAGTTCTAGTTTTTATTTACTTCAATAATTATATATTCATGAAGTTATGTGACGCTTGAACTTATGTTTAGACCAAAGCTGCTCTATCACAAATTCTTCTTATTAATATATACCCTATGAAACTCTCCCTGAAAATTGGCTTAGCTGCTATTATGTTATTTAAATTACACGGAAGATGTAACCGTCCCCAATCGGTGTATCGGTTTGGGTATATTTAATTCTTTTTCTGGCCCAGTTGCACTCTGGTGTGTATTGTATGATTATCAAATCTTTAATATTAGTTCTTGCAATTCTTCGTTATGTTGCAGGTTGACCTGACAGAATATGTGGAAAAGCATGAATTTGTTTTTGATGCCGTATTGGACGAAGAAGTTTCAAATGACAAGGTAGCGTTTTTATGATAAGTAAGCTTGCTATACTTTTGTCTTGTAAGAGGGGAAGTATTTCTTAATTTTGTCCCATATTTGCCTTATTAGGTGTATCGTGAAACTGTGGAGCCCATCGTTCCGATAATCTTCCAGCGTACAAAAGCCACATGCTTTGCTTATGGCCAAACAGGTAATTCACATTGAATTTTAAACTATTCATATGCTGCAATCTTTGTTGGTCTTCATTAGTCATCTCCATTAGTTTAACATATCCTTGCAATAAATCACAGAATTGATGAAATAAATTGGCTTGGTATTATCAGTTACTGGTATACAGAACAATTCTCCCTTCTTTGCTCTTCTCGCCCTCTAATTTTTCTACTGTGGAAACTTTTCAGGTAGTGGCAAAACATACACCATGAAACCGCTGCCCCTCAAAGCAGTAAGTGATATCTTAAGGCTCATGCACCACAATTACAGGAACCAAGGCTTTCAGTTGTCTGTGAGTTTCTTTGAGATATATGGAGGAAAGCTTTTTGATCTTCTCAGTGATAGAAAGTAAGCTTTCTTACTAGTGGATGCATTATTTCACTTTAATTATATTTCTAAAACCACTGCTCTTCAGAAAACTGTGCATGAGAGAGGATGGAAAACAACAAGTTTGTATTGTGGGCTTGCAAGAGTACAAAGTGTCAGATGTGGAGACAGTTAAGGAGCTCATTGAGAAAGGAAATGCAACAAGAAGTACAGGCACCACAGGCGCAAATGAGGAGTCATCGCGTTCTCATGCCATTCTTCAGCTTACTATTAAGAGGTCAGCTGATGGCTCTGAATCTAAACCTCTCCGGGTTGTTGGCAAGCTCTCCTTCATAGACCTTGCTGGAAGTGAACGTGGTGCAGATACTACTGATAACGACAAGCAGACAAGGTATGCATCATGCAGACATTAGAGATGCAATTGTCTGACTAGTCATTTTTATTTCATATTATATTGAAACTCGAAAGTCATAGTTTATTCAGCCTCTAAGTTGGTAGCAATATTCTGACTGGGCAGAATGGAAGGAGCTGAGATTAACAAAAGTTTGCTTGCACTGAAGGAGTGTATCAGAGCACTTGACAATGACCAAGGACACATTCCATTTAGAGGCAGTAAGTTAACCGAAGTTTTGAGGGACTCGTTTGTAGGGAATTCTCGTACGGTAATGATATCGTGCATTTCCCCAAACGCTGGATCTTGTGAACATACCTTGAACACATTAAGATATGCAGACAGGTTAGACTGAATTATGATAGGCAACCTCTT
Source organism: Leonotis leonurus (assembly GCA_026898415.1). Classification (NCBI taxonomy): domain Eukaryota; kingdom Viridiplantae; phylum Streptophyta; class Magnoliopsida; order Lamiales; family Lamiaceae; genus Leonotis; species Leonotis leonurus. The sequence continues at coordinate 1,963,034 of JAPKLX010000036.1, forward strand.
TTATAAAATTAGGCCTTACCTATATGCAACTTGTTTCCAATCCAGAGTAAAGAGCTTGTCGAAAGGAAACAGCTCAAGAAGGGATATTTTTTCATCAACCTCAAATCTGATGGAGTCGACGATGCAATCCTTGCCCTCATTCACGCCTCCAACATCAAGTTTTGAAGACGATATAGGCGATTTCTGGCCTGAACAAACTGATATAGAAGAAAACGAAGAAGATCTCTATGACCCAGAGAAACTGTCATGGAAGAACACTATGAAGGCCGAATCATATACTGAAGATACATTGAAGAGAGCAAACAGCCAACCTAAACGAGTGGAGCCTCCTCAACCAGAAACAAAACATTCTACCTCGGACGACGATCTGACTGCTCTGTTGAAGGTAAAAAGAAAGGATGCATTATGTCTAAACTTCGGGGGTCTCTGCTTAAGGTGTTGATCTTGAATTGTTTGTGCTGGAACCTTCTAGGATGAGGAAGATCTTGTCAACGCGCACCGGAAGCAAGTGGAGGAGACTATGAATATTGTTCGCGAGGTTTGTAATACGCATACACTCCTCTCTGCTTCAAATCAATTCAACACACTTTCTTTAATATATATACACACACACGTATGTATCTGTGTTTGTATTCTTCCTTGGAGCAGGAGATGAATCTGCTGGTAGAGGCAGATCAACCTGGTAACGAAGTCGATGGTTACATCTCGAGACTCAATTCCATCCTATCTATGAAGGCTGCTGCTATCTTAGAGTTACAAAAGCGTTTAGCTCATTTTCAAGAACGCTTGAAGGAACATAATGTCCTCATTTCTTCACACTACTAGAAGAGACTAATACATCACTGCATACATATAAGGCTCTCAATCTATGCTACTTGCATCATACTACTATTTAGTGTATTTATGTTTTCTATTTTTATACTTTTCAGCACAGTATGTTTGATTTTTTTGTAATACAGTTTGCTAAATATATATATGTGATTTGAGCTCAAACTTTTCTATGTATATTTTTTAGAAAAAAATTTAAACGTCGACAGCAGGGTTCGAACCTGCGCGGGCGAAGCCCAACAGATTTCAAGTCTGTCTCCTTAACCACTCGGACATATCGACAACCTTGTACTAATTTGAATAATAAATATACATATATTTTATATGCTGTTTTAGACCTTAATCAACAATCATGCAATATCACTATTAATTCTCCTTTAAGATAAATAAAAAATCAGAATGCATTTTTCACGACCAAAATCGAAGTAAAGGGTAAAAGAAAGCATAATTAGCAAGTTCTGATTTAACCCTAATAATAAAAATTAAGAATCATACCAAAAAACTATTTTAGATAATCATTACAATTAGCATATAATTAGATCATTTATTTTTAGTTGAAGAGTGAAAAACAAGGGTAGCCCATGTTATAGTTAACCATGGTTAAGAAAGTTCCAACATATCTCAATTCTCATTATTACAAATTAACCAGAGTTAGTGAAACTGATCAACTATAATGGTATTTGCACAATTAGATGCCTCATATATCGTTGTCCTAACTTCTAATGTCCTTGAATTTCTTTTTCTTATTCCATGAAAAGAAAAGAAAAGAAAATTAAAGAAAACAGCAACAAATTACCTCTTGGCTCTTGTTGTATACTGAGATCCTTTCCTAAAAATCCAATCTTGAAGAAAACTTTGGGGCAATTTCTAAATAGGGAAAATTAAACTCCAGTGAAGAACGCTTCAATTCTGTTGAGACAATACGCATTTCTCTCGCATACGGTAACCCTCGCTCTACCCACGTTCCTCATTCCCTATTATCCGGTACTGATCACCGTTTAGGGTTTTATATTTTGCAGATGATGATAATGTGATGTTGTTTAGCTAGTGTTTGTGTTATTTGAGCAAATTTGTTTGAATTGTCGGGTCGATTCTATCGTTTCTGGGATTTCTGCTATTGATTTGGGTTTTGGGATGCTGAGCAATTAGTTGATTTTTTATTTTTTATTTGTTTCATTTTTATGTATTGAATGTAGTTGTTCTTGTTGCCCATGATGTTTGAACTGGTTGTAAGCTTATTGTGGTAATTGAGATTGTGGCAAGTTAAGAATTTTGGTGGTGTGGGTGTTCTTGTTCTGGATGGACTCTTGGTTGATGCATTTTTTTATTTGTTTGGCTTTTGGAGTTATCTTCTCTTCTAGCTGATCATTTAAGTTTCTTTTTATTGCTGTTCAGTAGCTTTAGAACTCTTTTCTTGAATTCTTATTCTATGGAGCTGAGTGGTATTTTTATTTATGTGTCTCGACTGTCATGATCCGTAGAGGGAACGTAGAGTGGGGTGAAAAGGGTAGATGGAGTGCAACAGAGATGAGGCTTTGAGAGCGAAAGAAATTGCGGAGATGAAGTTTCTAGCGAAGGACATGAAGGGGGCGAAGAAGTTTGCTCTCAAGGCTCAGAATTTATTTCCTGAACTAGAGGGCATTTCTCAAATGGTGATGACGCTTGAGGTCTATATTTCTGCTGAAGATGAGAAGTTAAATGGAGAATCGAATTGGTATGGTGTGCTTGGCTTGAGCCCTTCAGCTGATGATGAGACGATAAGGAAACAGTATCGGAAACTAGCTCTGCTGCTTCATCCGGATAAAAATAGGTCTATTGGGGCTGAAGGGGCATTTCAGTTTATCTCCCAAGCATGGAATTTGTTGTCAGATAAGTCCAAGAAAGTAGCTTATGATCAGAGGTTTGGTGCGCTATTTCGTCAAAGAAATCAAACTAAGGAGGGTCCCTCACCACCTTCGACGCAAAATGGGTTCTATAACTTTGCAAATACAGCAGCTTCACAGATGAAGGCTCAGAAGGGTACTAATAGTAAGAGGAATCCTTCAGCTGTTCCTCATGCACCTCGTAAGAAGGATCGTCATACGTTTTGGACTGTCTGTCATCGATGTAAAATGCAATATGAATACCTTAGAATGTATCTCAATCACAATCTTCTCTGCCCCAATTGCCATGAAGCCTACTTTGCGGTTGAAATTGAACCTCCCTCTACGAGGAGCTCTAAGGTATCTCAGACTAGCAATTCGCAGCGAAGGAAGAACATGAGCCAGCAGGCAGCTGATGCCTCTAGATACCACTCAGGCACTCATCACGGAACGAGCAATAAGGGATCCAAGTCCGATCATAATAATTTCCAGTGGGTTCCTTTTACTGATCCCTCTGGTGCTCAATCTGCCGTTCAAGCTGCTAATATGGTCCAGCAGGCTTATGAGAAAGTCAAACGGGAAAGGCAGAAAGCACAAGCAGCTGCGAAAAGAGAGGAAGCACTGCGACGGAAAAATAGTGCAACTAAAAGAACATCAGGTGGGGAAGCCTTCAGAAACTCCGAAGCTTCCAAGAGAAGAAAAGGGGCTGAAGATTGTGGTATGAACAAAGACAAAATGAAGCAGGTGCACTGCGAAGGTCACACGACTCACAATATTTCGAAATGTGAAAGCAGTCATAATGCTGCACGCCGTGTTGACATCAAACATGTAGTGATGGAGAAGGCTCGTGATGAAATACAAAGAAAACTCAAGGACTGCATCTCAGCTACTGTGGCGAGGAATGTAACCAGTGAGGATAATCTGATAAATAAGAACGAAAATGAAACTTTAACAGAAAATGCTAGTCTTGTTACTGATGGCATCATGTGCAAGCAAAACAAACCCTGTCAGTCACTGGAGACAGAAAAGCAACCAGATAAAAAACTGGTCGAGGAATTATATATGGATGTCTTCGAACCTGATTTTCATGATTTTGACAAGACGAGAACAGAAAACTGTTTTGGTGCCAACCAAGTGTGGGCTTTGTACGATGATGATGATGGGATGCCACGACGATATGCCATGATTCAGAATGTGATATGTCTAAATCCCTTCAAGGTTAGCATGAGCTGGCTCCACTCCACCACCCACAGCAGACTAGGGAATGGAAGCTGGTTTATAAGTGGCTTCTTGAGAACATACGAGGAGTTTGGAGTAGGCAGACATGAAATCTGTGACTCGATAGATTGTTTCTCACACAAGGTAAGATGGACAAAACACACATCTAAGACCATTTTAATATTTCCTCGAAGGGGGGACGTCTGGGCTTTGTACAGGAATTGGTCCTCAGAGTGGAATGAGCTCACAGAAGACAAAGTAATGCACGAATACGACATGGTTGAAGTACTTGAAGACTGTGATGAGGAGTTGGGAGTAATAGTCATTCCCCTGGTTAAAGTCGCTGGCTTCAAAGCTGTTTTCCGTCAGCATTTGGACCCAAGCGAAATACGAAGGATCCCTAAGGAAGAACTTTGTCGATTCTCTCACCGGGTGCCTTCCCATTTGCTTACTGGCCAAGAAGGATCGAATTCACTCAAGGGCTGTCTTGAGCTGGATCCAGCTGCCATCCCTTGTAAATTTCTTCATCTCATGTCAGAGATCGAAACAATCGAGTTAGTCGAGACTGATGAGGAAACCGAAACAGTGAAGGCCGTCGGTTGTGATGGTATTACCGGCACCAATATGGTGGAAGGAATTTCATGATAGGGTTTTCCCTTCACATGGTAAAATTCGATACTGAACATGGCCCGAACACAAGTGCTATATTTGCAATACCGGATGAACCAAGGTAGAGAGACGGGTTAGGATGCTGAAACACACCATGAAGTCTTAAAATCCGTAGCTTTCTCTTCGACACGGGTGTTGTTATACAAGCAAACGGCTCGTGGTCTTTCCTCGCCAATCCCACTTGTTGGAATCGAGCTCGACTAACTTCTATTGCAGGAAATTAACCAGTGGCCTCCCCCTTCGGAGATTGGACAGGTATATTTAGGTGGGAGCTGTATATTCTTGCTGCCAGTTCAAGTCTCTATCAATTAATACTATAGTTTTAACATGTCACACTCTTTTCTCCTTTGATTTTGATTGAACATTTTGTTCAATATTTTTATGTTTTGAAACACTTTGGCTCTGATCCAAACTACCTAATTGTACTGACTCTCAATTTTGATAGTTGTCTCATTTTTAAATTTGTGTATTTTCTTTGTCAATTCTTGCTGTTTAAATAATTCACACAAAAACTAATACTAGTATTATCTAAGATGCTGCTTATATTAACATGCGTTGCACTTATTATATTGATTTGTACGTTATATTATATTATTACTCTTTTAATTAATTAAATGTATAATAAATATATGTTAGGTAATGCATATTTTGTAAACAAAATCCTTTTAATATAGTTAATATTATGATTTTATCATTTTAGATATGGAACTTTAAAGTACAATATTGTTTTTCATTGTATCCTTTCAAAGGCAAAAATAAATAAATAAAATTGCCAAAAAATTGTAGTGAAATTGTGATGCGAATAATCTTGCATTTAAATCTACAAAAGGTGTAATCTTGATATTTATTTGTGTCGTTTATTTAAAGTGAATTCTTCCTGTTTTTTTTTCACATGATTTTACAAAATATTCATAATTTTAGAACTCATATATTCTATTTTGTGATCTTTTCTCTACCAACAATACACTTTACATTTTATTTAAAATTCGTATCTGACTTTCTTATAATACGTTTTCGTGAATTGGGTGAGTATTTAAAATAAATAATTTTCAATTAATTTTAATATATTTTGATGGATTTTAGGAAAACGAGTGAGGAATGGTTCAAAATCAAAACTAGGTCCGTACGTCAATTCTTATCTAACCCAGTTTGAATTGAAATTGAAATTGAAATTATAGTCTTATTAGCACACCTGGAATTATCTACGTGGCTAAAAGCGGCCAACAATAGAACGCCACGTAGTTTAAAATACGCGTAGAGACCCGGTTAATATGAGTCGGTGATGACCCGCAACCAGCTCCACGTTTCACCTCTCTATAAATAGCCCTAAACTGTTCCGCCATTGAAATTCCTTACCTATCAACAGAAGATCACATCGGAATCATCCCTCGTTCCTCCGGCAAATTATTTGTTCGGAATCCTTTGCTGAACGCCGATCTCGCCGTAAAGATGGTAATATTTCTTCTTCTTTCTATCTGATTGGATTTTTTTTTTTGTGTTTTTTTCCCTTTTTTCACCGCTTCTGCTGTTTGAATGTATTATGTTGCGATATGTTATTTCCTATGGAGATTTCTATCTTAATATATTCCGTTTTGAATTGATTTCGCGATATTTTGACTTTCTCGTATTTGTGTTGAAAAAATAGATTCCGATTTAGATCTTCCGTTTTTGAGATTTTAGGGTTTTCTGTATTTAGCTGGCAATTGATTGTTGCAAGTATATATGCTGGTCAATAGAGTCTTGGATCTTTGTACGGAGTTCGTTTTGGGCGGTTTACATTGATTAAGTCACTTGGGAAATATTTCTGAGCAATAATGGCTGAAAAGGATTATCTTATAGTTGGGCTCTGAGCATTGTTATAAAAAAGAGGTGTAATGTAACCATAATATTGTAATTTTGTTTCTTGAGCTTCAGAAGTAATGATGGTACCCTTAAATTCCGTTTAGATATATGATTTTATTCGGTGTGCAGACAACTTCAAGAAGGCTTTCCAGCAGGAAGGTAGAGAAATTTGAGAAGAATATTAACAAGCGTGGAGCTGTCACCGATTCGAGCGCGAAGAAGGGAAACAATCTGGCTGTTGGCCCAGTCTTGATCGGTTTTTTCATTTTTGTCGTCATCGGATCATGTAAGCCTTTCAAGAATGCATCTTTTCACATGCACAATATGTCTTGATTAACTCCCCTTGTCCTACACTTGTCAATCATAAAGATGATAAATAAACATCATCTATGAATAAAACAATATACAAAAAAGTAAAAAGGATATATGTGCTAATAGAAGCCATGAGTCATGACTTAAAAAGAGATCATCTTGATATTAAATGATTTGTCCATTCTACTTTTTCATGACTCCCATGCGAGAGTGGTGATTTGGGAACGGAAGATTGAAGTTGTATGTTCTTATTTCTTTAAAAGAGAAGGGATAATTATTTGTGGGGGTTGACTGGTAGTAAGTAGTTCAGCATTAAATTGAAACCATATAGGTATGGAATATAGTTGCTGCATGGCTATGCTACCTTACATTTGAAATGTGTTGAAGCATTAATTTTGCTGACTTTTTCTTCTATTACTGTGCACTTCTGTATTTGTACGTGGTTTCTTCGCTTATCAAGTTTCTTTCAACATCTGACAATTTGTTGTTTTGTGTTCTAATTTGTGAAATTATCCTTCCTTTTTTCCAGCCCTATTCCAGATAATCAGGACTGCAACAAGTGGAGGGGTTGCTTAACTACGGTGGCGTTCCAAATGGCTGGTCCTAATGTGTTTTCTTAGTTAATAGCATTCTATGTAACTTTGTTCTGAAAAACTCCTAAAATACTTCCAACTTTATGTTTGTTTCTCTTCACTGTACACCCAAAACTATTATAATCGTGAAAATACATCCTTTCAAGTCTCTGACTTTGAAATGTTTGCATTCTTTAAAATGTCGAAGCAATTCATAATTTCTTTCATAACTCAAATGTTTGTTGTGATTTCTGTAAACAAAGAGAAATGGATGAATACAACTGGAACTTGTTTCACTTCCATAGAATTTTGCATGGTTGGGAGCTTTGCAAAGATGATATTTTTATCAATATCTAGATAACTTTACAAATGTTCTTCATTCACACACCTACATATTATTCCACAAAATATAACAGATGCAACAATAAACCAATAATGACAGCCATGTCTTGATACATGAAAGAAATAATTTACATAGATTATTTGTTTTCAAAATCAGGGCATAAAATCAGTTACCATTGCAACTTTAAAATAGAATCCATTTCATTTGGTCCTGGAAATAACAATTGTACGATAGAAAAGTAGTACCATTCTAGTTCCCCCACAATGCTCGTCGGCTCGAGAAAATCGAGCTGCGGAGAGTACGTAGCAGTAGCAGTAGCAGTAGGCTCAAAGCCACCTGCATCACAAGAGGCAATCACTAGGCCACTGCAGTCAAACAAGGATGGAAAGCAGTGCCACAAGCAATCCACTGCCTCTTCCTCCCGCGTGGCAGCACACATCCGGGAACCTTGAGCCATTCCCTGCTTGATAGATCGTAGGTAACGAGTCGATTCATTTGTCTCGACCTCAATGATAGCATAAGCAAGCCCTTGTTACCCAGGCAAGTCATTCTAACGTGCTTCCCGTAAAATTCTAAGCACCATATGTTTGGCATTCTGTCAACCTCCTTCCACAGCAGAGTCATCCTCTGCAGCTCCCATATGCACACGCATGTGGCTGCATTCTTTGTCAGCAGCCCCACGAGCATGATCCTCCCCCCGCATTCGGCAAGTGTGTGATCACTTAGGTGCGGGGGGACTGGAATTACATACTGTTTCCACATCCCGCTTTCCATCTCATACGACAGTAGCCCATCAGGGTCTGAGCGCATGAAATAGAGCGTCCCATCAACAGAAACAGCTTGAGACCTGAAGTTGAGCGCAAGTGGAAGCTTGATATTCGGGGGCATGCTTCCTGGACGAATCCAAGAGTTCTTTGCTGAGTTGAACACTTCATAGTCCCCCTCACAGCCAATCCAAAGGATCTTGTACCCTGAGTCGGCATTCAGTGTCATTCCAACAGCTACACGCGACCACACCTTGACAGACCTGGCCGGCAACTCCTTGAACGACCTCGTCAGAGGATTGCAAACATAGAAGCTTCTATGCCCAATATCGAGGAAGCAGATGAGACCCCCTGCTGATGCCACTGGCAACACGATTAGTTTAGTTGGCAACGCGGGCACTGTTGGATGGTGCCATTTCTTCAACGACGGATCATACATTGCTCCTGTGTTGACATTTTCGTGTGTGATGGTGTAGAACCAAGACTTGGCATGTTTAACTTGAGCACATTGCTGAGAGAAACTTTGAGAAGTCAGCAAGGCATTCCACTTCCGACAAACTGAACGAAAGCGGAAAAACGTCGCTATGGGAAGTCTCGCTATTACAGCTTCAAAGAGGTCCTCTGGAAAATCTTTCCAGATGTGCTGCTCCATGATTTCATTTGAGCTAGTTGAAGCCATTGCTTTTCCACGACTACGCTCCTTTCTAGCTTTCTTTGACGGTGGAGGTTTACCTGGTTCCAGCATTTTCAGATTTTCGGATTTACCAGCAGTCATTATTATGTTGCAACTACTACTGTCTTCTAAAGAGCTACCTTCAAGATTGAAGAAACAACATCTGCTAAACAACAAAACTATATTGAGATGCCAGAGTTTGCTCAGTAGCAAGAGACAAGTTCATAAAATCTCAGTTATAATAAGGACAAACAAACAGGGTATAGAAAAATGAAAACAATCAACTGAAGTAAAGTCATCTACAAAAGTGAGTTGAAAATTCTTTGAACTCCAAACACAAAAGGTTCAAGGTTCCAACACTAAACAAATAGCAATAGTATAAATTGTTAGAACATAACATAGTATTCAAAATGGAAAGAGATGAAATCAATCATGTATAAGCAATCCAGAAAAAATAGCAAACAGGATACTTATCAATTGATTCAGACTACAGGAACAGAATAAAAAGAAGTTTTTTTTATTATGAATAAAAAATTGCAAGGAGAATTAACAAGATAACACGATACATAAGATCTACATTTAAACTGGTGGTTACTAGCTTTAACAGCAAGAGTACAAATTGTCTTTAAAACTGCAACCAATTTCAAAGTTCTAAATGCTGTGTTCAAGATTACATGCACATCAAACTTGATTATAAGAAAATAAGAGTGCACCCAATCCAAGGTTTTAAAAGCTGTATTCACTACGATAAACCAAACTGTTAATGAGTTACTCTAGTTTTGCAGAAGAATATGCAGGTGTGCGACCATGTTGACAAGCAATGACAACTGAATAGGTCCTCATATTTGTGTTTCAATTTTAGCACTATGTAAATGTATGAGCAAATATGTCTCTGCAGGACAATCGCATAATCTGACCATTTTGAGCTGAATGAGCTCAAGCCATTGTGGTAAACCAACTCAAATTAACAAAAAAGCTCTCCAGATTGAGAGAGGATTTGACAATCATACGTCGACTATGTTGAATATTTATAAGGCTCATCATGAGAACAAAAGATCTCTAACCAAATACACTTACTAAGTGTCTTAAGTTACAGTACAATTTCCAGCAACAATCAGATGATCACATAGCAAACATAACTTATCTAGAATCATGTCAACATTCAGAAGTATGCTTGTGTTATAAGATCGTCCCCCTTTCAATGGATTATTAGTAAATTGGCATCCGTTTCCAAGAATGTGTAATAAGAAGTAAAATAAACTTTTTTGTTGAGCATTCACAGAACCAATACTCAAATAGACTAAACCCATTTTAATAAAATTTAAGCCCAGAAAAGATATTCCCCTTTCCATGAACTCTTGCTACTCTAGATTTCATAGCACGACCAGGACACATAGTACTCACAACTGCACAACACACAGACTGCTTTAAAACACATTTCTTCGACGCCAAAGCAGTAGAACCAATCAATCAGAACCTAGAGAGAGAAGCAGAAGGGGGTGAAACGAAAAAATCAAGAAAGCAAACTGCAAATACTCTCCAAAAATCCCTTCCCATCAAAGCAAGCAAGCATCTACAACAAACAAAACACAGGAGGCAAAATTTGGTGTAACCGAAGAAACCTAACCCAAAATCAGAACCATAAACGAACCCACACACCCCCTCCCGTTGGGAGCAACAAAAAATCGAAAAATCGGAGCGGATACGCAAAATCAAAAAGAAAACCTGAGGGGGTGGTGGTGTGATAACTGGATGAAGTAATTGGAAGGAAGCGTAGGGGGAGGAGAACCGTCGAGCTCCAAAACCTCTTGTAACTGCCCAATAAGTTGCCGTAACATGGCCACTCCTTCCATCATTCACTCCATAACTAAAAACACACACACACTCTCTCTCTCTCTCTCTGGAGAAGCCCTCCCCTCCCCGCACCCCCTTCTGGTTTCTCTCTCTCTCTATGAGTAAAGGGTGTGTGTGTGTGGGTTGTATGTATGCGTGCAGTGCTTGTTGTGGTGGAAGAGGGAATTGTGTTGGGTTGTGTTGTTACTCATTTTCTTCTTGTTTATATTTCAACCAATCCCCTTTTTACACGTCACCGACCCCATACGAGCAATCGAGTAGTATTCACCCTCTCTCTACGCTAACTTTTCTTCCTCTACTCTCCTTTCTTTTCTTTCCCTAAATTTGACCATTTCTTCCTTTTCCCCTTTTCTTAATCTTTCCTAACCATTTTTTATTTACACCATACTCTTAACTACTGAATTATTCTTCGGGAAGAATCCTAATTATTGCAATCGAATTAGAATTGGCAATTCCATAAAATTCTAATTCCATAAACTTTAATCATCGTACTCTTTGCGTTTGAACCATAATTGTATAGAGAATGATTTTCTTTCTCGATTTTAAATATTCAAAATCATGAATGGACGGTTATGAACTATCAGTTTCAGAATATTATTTTGTATTTAATTGCATCTCTTATGTTATTTAGAAATATTTAACTTGTAGATTTATGTAAAAATATTAATTTTTTAAAACTATTGCAAAAGATCTAACTATTCAAATAAAAAAAACAATAATTTTAGAATCAGAATTATTGAAATCAAAATCATCTTAAAAGGTTCCATTTGGATTATGATTTCGAAATAATGTAGGGGTGAAGCCGTTAGCCTCTATAATGCACTATATTTTTTATTTTTTATTTTTTTATTTTTGCCTAAATTGTGCATTTTCAATTTTGTATTGTGCCAACCACTATTTTTGCTTGCTCTTACAGCCATACTTAATATTATCACATAATTTCCTCTAACTTCATTCATTTCTAAATTAGTCATTTCAATCTCCCATGCTTCAAAGAAGTTTGAATTTTAGGTATACTCTCAACTAACAAGTTAATTAGGCTTCAACATGTGTTAATATAGTAGTAGTATCTAAATAAATAAGGAGTGATCCATATTTTTGTTCATAGTGGCGTGTCATGTGAATAAATAATTATTTATATATAAAATATTATTAATTCTCACTTTTCAATTAGTGTTTATTGATTTGTATAGTTTAATATTTATTTAATATAAAGCAAGAAAAATAAAAAAAATAAAAATTATTATAATTCATTTGTTTATATGACATTACGTGACCATTTTTACATTAGCCATATGTCGTGGAGCGAAATTATCGAATTGTATATGGTAATTTCAATCAAATTTAAAAATTGAATTAAAATTTTAAAATATATACGAGCCACTTATTCGGAGATAAAACGCCTCCTAGTAATTCACATAGTTATTTCTAAATTAGAGAAAATAATTTAAACATAGCAAATAAATTATTCCATATGCTTTATTGGCAAACTTTATCTTTTCAAAAACCCATTTTCCCTTTGAAAAAGTAAAACCTAAAAACAAAAAACAAAAGAAAAATAAAACCTTTTTGTATGGTGTGGGGCAGAAGGATTTCCCCCCCTAAATTTTCTGTAAATTCCCAAGTGAATCTAAGTCTAACTATAAAGTAGAAAGTTGAATCTAACCAAGTAGGAATATTGAATAAAAATGATATTAAAATTCTAGGTTCTTATTTAATAAAGTGAAAAAATTTAATCATTCTTTAAATATTGCTTATAAGAAAGTCTATTGTCTTTCATATATATACTAGTTGTGACAAATCAACTTAGCTCCCACTTTCCAAAACTTTTTCTTGTTTTATGCATAAAATTTGTGAAATTGTTTGTTTCTTTCTAGCATGTGACAAAGATAAAGAAGAAAAGGAAATATCTATCTTTACCAAAAATATGTAGCAAGTACTTGGTACAAATATAGTTTGCTAATAATTTCACTCATGTGTTGAAGCCCATCTAAAATTTCACCAACTCTATATACAACGGTGTCTATTTAGATCCGGTTAGATATTCTATTTGAAAAAACCCGAGTCGATTGCGGTTCGAATTAAATTTCAAGTACCTGAATTTGATTTAGCTATTTTAGATAGGGTATTTGAGGTATTTGGGTACCTGAAATTACTCGAGTAAACTAAAATTATAGAGTATCTTCGACTATTAGGGTATTTTTAAATAATTCGAGTATTGAAATATTTTAAATTATAAAATTAAAATATAACATTATGTAATGATTAAATATATGAATTTTGGTTATATCGAGTATTACTAGAATCTGAAAACCCTAAAGTTTTCAATCTTGAACTCGAACATAAATTCAAAATTTAAATATTGATTTCATCAGTTGTCGAATATTACCCAAAATTCAATACCCGAATAGATAACCCTATCTATTTTAATCAAGGCAAATTTATTCAAATAGATAAATATATACATATATGTCTGGGAGAAAATGATGGCTCAATGATGCAAAATTAAAATAGATATATGTAATGCATCATGTGATTAAACCCTTCAATATTGGTAGGCATTAAATTATAAGTGAATTGTAATTCTCAACTAATAATATAAAATAAACTTTTATCGAATCGAGCTCTTAATAGTTCAGGAGTAGTTTAGTTCGTATCCATAGACATACTCCAAATTTAAAATCAAACACATTTGTACTCCACATCTATAACATGTCAAGAAACAATGTAATTGTTTTAAAGAATTTGACTCCCAAAATCCCCAAATCAAAATATGAAGTGGGTTAGGGTTACTTTAATGTCTTCATTATATTTCTCTATGTTTCTTCAACAAATTAGCAATTTAGAACATGAAATTTATATAACTTCAAACCGTTGCTACAAGATTTTGATGTTATTTCACTTTTCTTACTAAGGCATTGTAATGTAGTCTTCACATGTCAATTTCAAACTGCACCAACTTTCTTTTAGATATTTTTTAGCCTCTAATTATGAAAGCACACAATAAGCAAAGATTTAAAAGTACATTAAAACAAAATTAATCTTTCAATTATAAAATCACCATAGTACCAAATGACTTCTAAATCACCCCAATACCTCAAATGAGGAATGATTGTGATTTTTCAATCATGTAATTAATAATGTCCTATACTCTCATCTAAACATAATTTTTAATGCCCATGCTAAATTTTATGAATTTGTTCTTCGATATAATAATTTTGTCCATCCACAAATTTATTATTTAGTAAATTTTTTCAGGCATCTGCTCAATGCACATAATTAAATTAAAAATAATAAATTAATTAACGAATACTCAAATTAAATCCCATATATATCTTCTTTTCACCATTCTCATATGGTAGTATTTCGCTATAGGTCACCCAAGAGTATTTAGTATTGCAAGGTCATCCTTGCTCATTCACACGGGATTCCACGTGTCCCAAATTACTTGAGTCAGAGCGTAAACTAATGATGTTTTCAGTTATTGGACTTTTGACATCTATAATACAGCATTAGACCGTTTCGCATAACAACACGTTACTTGTATTGGTCTCTGTCTACCTTATTTTCACAATTTAATTTCGCTCTCCCGCTACTACGTGAATCTCTTTGCATCCTTTTCCGGATCAAACTAAATAATAAATTCATGAAATAAGGGAGTAATTTTAGGTAAAAATTAGAAGAGTAAGAAAGGGGTATATTTAATATTATTAAGAAAGAAGCAAATATTCCTACAATGATTCATTGATGGCTATTTTGTGGTTTGGTCAAGAGTCAAGACAAAAGAGAGAAAAATAAAAATAACTATTCGAACGAAGATCAACGGCTATAGATGTGACTAAGCAAATCCATCAACGGCTCATCTTACTTCATCGCGACTTCCTTTTCTTCCCTTCTTTCCACGCAAATGGTATCATTATGTAACTACTTTTCTCTCGTCTCATAATTTGCATCTTCATATACTTTTTCTTGTTTGTGACTATAAATATATATATACACTATTTTTTTTTATAAGAAGATAGTTAATCATATTAAATATATTACACCATTTGTGAATCACTATCTTCTATCACTAAAATAGGAGTTTTCTTTCCTTTTTTTCTAGAAATGCGTGTTGGAATTCGGGATTCAAAACTCTTGAAGTGGATTTTTTGCATATTGCATTCAGGAAATTTATCGTTCCGTCTCAGTCGAAAAATATTTACGCTATTTTTATTGATGAGATGTGAAATAAATTGATTAGTAATATTCATACCAGCATAGCGTCCTTTCATATAAACTAAAGTTATTAATTGGTTAGAAAGTAAGGTAGAGATATAGTGTGAATGAAGAATTATTTAATTAGAAATTATATGAATGATTCAATCATGTATTTCTGCATTTTACATAAAGCAATGTCGTTACAAAGGTTAACTCCATCATTTGCTTGGGTGTAAAGAATATCACATCAAACCCAATATGAAGGGATAGTGAATGAGATGGCAATTAATTTAATTTATAAAAATAAAACAATATGGGCTTCTCATCATCACCAGCCAATTTTATTTTATTAATTATAAAGTTAATAAATTTTCACTTACATAGCTAAGTAAAATAAGAGAAATTAATTAGGCTAAGAATGTTATATTATACGCCATTTTTAATTACTTACCTTTTATTATAATGTAATAGAAATTCCTATTAAGTAAAAGCTAATTATAAAATACCCATTTTTTGATTAAAAATATATAAATAAAAAATAAATTTTACCCAATTTACAAAACGAAATCTAAATGCGAGTGATATTTTTATCTTTTATTTAAAACGGGTATTTTAGTATTTATTTTATTAAAATAGATTAAAAAAAATTCATTAACCCTTCGTACATTATTGCATGTTTTAAAAATTGTTTTTCACAATATATGTATCTAAATTGATTATTTTTACTATTTCAATATCTTTCACAAATATGAAAGTTGTTGCTTGAAGTTTTTGCCGCAACAAGAAAGCTTGAATCCAAGTACTTCTTGCACCAAGTATGAATAATTAGTATTTGGTACAAATTTGGTAAAGTACCAAACATTTTTTATATTAAATAAAAAAATTATGATTTGTGTGTCACAATCCCAATGATGATCCATGACACGTTTTCTATAATTAGGGATTATAACACGCCTATTCCATACCATTATAATCAATTATTATATTTGTGTAATTTGTAATAATTTCTTTAAATGATTATAGAATTACCCACTTGCTTAACTTGCTTTGCTAATCTTGTGTTGTTAAAAAGAAATAACTCAAAATGAAGAGAACTACTCTTTCCTTGCCATATACTTTACTTTCAAATTCATAGGCTTTCAGAATTCATAGGGCTATGTATTATGGAATCGGGTATTTTGGGAAATATTTTATATTCAGTTAAGTTCAGGTATTTGAATGCTTAATTTTCAAACTTTCGGGCCGGGTTCACATAGTACACTATTTTGATAGAATATTATTTTATATCTGAATTTTTTTATCTTTATATTAATTTTACGAAGTTATATTTTAATTTGATAATTTAAAATATCTCAATACTTGAAATTTTCAAATAAAGACTCGAAAAATATACGAAAATATGAATAATTTTAGTTAATTCAGGTAATTTTAAGCACTCGAATATCCTACGGAAATTCCCAAGTCGAGTTCAGCTACCGAAAATTTAAATTCGAGTAGTTAAAATTTAGAATTTTCGAATCCAGATACCTGAAAATTTCAAATAAAATACCTGAACTAATTGGAATAGACACCCTTGCAAGTAAGTGGTTTTGATGCTTGTTTTATTTAATTGAAGTATCGAAGGATTACTGTTTACACAAATAAATTAGGCAATAAGCTATATAATTATTTCTTAAGAAGGAAACTATAATATAAATGAGGGGGGCAAAAATTGAAGTTAGGAGTGATATGATAGTAGAATAAAAGGGAATAATGGGATAGAGTATTGATCTGCAGGTATAAAGCTGCTTGGTTCCCAATTAGCAAAAGGTGGGGTTTAATAAAGTTTTTTAATGTTGATTGAAGAAAATATTGTCTATGGATATGACTCTTGAGTCTTGATAGATAGTAATTAAATATAATTTGGTTTAGATTTGTTTTTCCCTAAAACAAATGTTTATGTTTGATTCATAGCAAGAGTTATAATTGTTGAAAAAATGAGTTGATCATTTGGTGTAATTTATAAATTTATTAAAAAAATTGAATTTCGATGTTTTCTTGATAAATTGAAGTTTGATATATACAAAAAATTTCGAATTTTTTCATAATATCAAATTTTGATCAAATGAAGGTTGATATATTACGATTTAAGATCTCAATTATAGAGTGGTATCAAGTCGCAATGGTACTTTTTGATACTATATATTTTAAGAAAATATATAAAAACTTAACTCAAAAAATTATTCACTCTTTACTGATTTCTATTGATGAATAACGTTCCACCGCCCGTGATAAGCACGTCTTAACTCGCCCACGGCTGATGTGGCAATAACACATCATTGCCACATCAGCACACAAGTCGCTATATTTTCATTAATTTTATTTTTAGTATTATTTTGTATTGAATAATATTAAACTATACTATAATTAATGAATCCTAATTGGAAAGTGACAATTAATAAAAATTATTAAAATTTTAATATTTATCTTCATGACATGTCACATCATTCGTAAGTGCATTAATCCGCCAGTCTACGTGCGGGTGAGCATTTCCCTTCTACAGATATAACATTAAAGTGATTGTTGAACCATCCAAACATGATAATCAACTTTTCCTACAAAAGTTGGATTGTTGAATTTTGACCAATATATATATATATGAAAAATTAACCCTACCAAAACCAATTCAATTGTAACTCACATTATTAACAGCCATACAACTTGAAAATGAACTTTAAAGAAAACTAGTGCAATATTTGTTTGAAATTGGACACTCCCATCTAGAAAAAGGAGAAACATAAATAAATATTACTACTATTATGAAACAACAAAATCATAAAAATTCATCAATTTCTTTTTTTATAGGGGTTCTTTAATTTTTTTCTAAAGTGTCATATATTTGTAATGATTATGTGTGGAGATAAGAGCTAAAGCTAAGGGGGAATAGGGTTAATACAATGATGAATAAATTTCTTTTAATGTTTTATGCCCAAATCTAAAGTGGGATTGAAGTACAAGAGAAATAGGGTTGTGGTAGGTAATCATTTCACACAATTTCATCTTTATGTACAAGATAGGTGGCTTTAATCAAAATGCATCATACCTCATAATTATTGTGATAATCATGTTATTCTACATCAATTTTTTAGCTATATTTATAATCATTATTTTACGTGTGCAATTAGTTACTGATTTTAATGTTTTGAATTCAAGAATCCACTTTCTTTTTACAAGTGTTGGTTTTTCATCTTGATTTGAGGTGTATTAGTAGGTGGAGAGTCTTTTCATAATCACAACTAGGTTACTAGATTAGGGTTGAGTGACTCCTAGTTCAAATTTATGGGATTTTTTTTTCAATAATCATAATTATTACAAATTCAATATATTTTTATAAATTTTCATCATGTATAGTAACTTTTTTGATGCCATAGTTTTATTTTATTATTATTTCGAAAAGTGCCACTTTAATAATTTAAATACACATCTAATAAATGCTCAAATTTAGGAATGAAAATGGGTCGGGCTTTTCTAGGCCCAACCTATATATATTTTTATTGTAAATATATATATATATATTATATTTATTATACTTTTGATATATTATAAGTACAAGCACATCTATATATATATATATTTGATATATTAAAAAATATATAATTAATTTTTATTGTACTTTATATATTTTAATATTTATTATACTTTTAAATGTAAATAAATACTAAATAGAAATTTATGTAGTTATATATTTTGTTTAATATTTATATTAATTTATATTTATTATATATTAATTACAATAATAATATTTATAGGTCTTCTTTAGTAGGCAATATATGATATGATTAGATTAAATTATCTTACAAAATCATGTGTTTGGTAGCAAATATAATTAATACGTTAACACTAAATCCGTGCCAAAATCACCATTTTCCCCTATATCTTAATCATAAGAAAGTGGTGAGATTAAAATAATCTTTATACACGATACAAATTTAATTTTAGCATGTTATATCATATATTGGCTACCAAACATGCCCATACTGTATTTTATTTATAATTTATATATTAAATATAATAATACCGGGTGGACTTGGACGGGTCTGGGTATGTCGGGCCTAAAAATTGGTCTAGGTCCGCCCATCGAGCTTATGATTTTGGCCCAAACCTGACCCATAACGTCATCGGGTCGGACTTAAGCAACCCATTATCATCGGGCTTGGACGGACTTGTGTCGGGCTGAACTAAATTGTCATCCCTACTCAAATCTCCTATTCTTGCATTCTTTTTATAGTGAATTTTTAATTCCAAAGGCCATTTATTATTTAGTGCCTAATGTGAGACTTGAATGAAAATTAAATAAACAAGTAAATAAGTCTAAGTTTGATCCCATAATCTACAAACTAAGCCCCAAATATGAATCGAAGTAATATGGGTCAGCCCAATTTCTTTATATCTCTTTAAGGAAGCCCACGAACCTCTAAATCTGGCCCAATAAGAGTTTCCTCTATGCATTGACCATATTGACGGTCCTCCTCGACTTGGCTCCTTTCTTTTGGACACGTTTAAATAAAATAAGATATAAAGTGGTTGAAAAGACTCGACTCACAAATTTTTATAAGTTTTTTTTTTATCGAGCCAAGTTGAGCGTGACATTCTAATCATATTTACGAGTCAAGTTTGAGGGGGACGTGCACTATGGTTGATAATCTTTAGCTATAGACTATGGAAGTTGCATACTAGTATTAATTAATTTGAAAAATATAATGCCCTACTTTTGGAGAGCTGTAATGAAGCATGGGCTGAGAATTGAATAAAAATAAATCATTTAGTATTAAAATAGTCATATGTTTGGTTTTATACTATAGTTAAATAGTAATTTAGGGTTTGATGGAGATTTGAGAAGTGAAAGACATAAACGAGGCAGATATGCTCATGTGCTGCCCATTAATAACTATGAGAATAAGATCTTCTTTAACAACGTTTGACTGTTAAAAGCAATAAATATTTAGCCAACTTGTCCAGTATAATAAAGGCCCAAAACAATCTTTTTTCACGGTGTTGTAAACGAGCCTAGCTAGTCAGGTGTTTGAATTCGGTTATAGTTCGACTTGAGCTTTTGACATGTTCGAGCTCGACTCCTTATCTAACTATTGACTTCGAGCTCGGCTCCTGCATCATTCGGTAATACTATTCTTGAGTTCGGCTTGTTTGATATTTATATAAATAATTTTCTAGTTATAGGTTGAGCTCATATAATTTTTTTCTTCTTCTTTAAATTGACTACTTTTTGTACGAACAATTTGAATAGTGCAGTTTGAATCGCAAATCACAAATAGTGTTGTATTTGCATTCAAAAAATTATTATAGGGTTCCACATAAATGAATTTGTAACCGAATCGGAAATCATCTTTCACGATTTTTGTTGAGAACAATTATTCGTGATTTCAATTCTGATTCTATTCCACGATTCCGATTATATTAACTGAATATCCTGATAGATATACGTTATTTTATCAAAAAATATACGTGGAGAAATAAATAAATGAGCTGGAAATTAAATAGTAGTTATAGCTAGAAAATAATGACATTAATATGCTATATGTATATTTTTCATTAGGGTTTACTATTACTCTTAGTTATAGCATCGCATATTCCTACACTGCTAATTGGAAAGTTTCTTGATTAGCTTTAATTAATCTTAATAACAAAACTTAATTATCTTAGTATTATATTAATTGATGCACACTTTAAATTCATTTTGGGTGCCCATTAAATTAATTATCAGCTCTTCACCAATAAAAACACGTTTAAAATCTAATGCCTCACAACAAATATCACAAAATCATATTCCTCGTCCCACTAAACTTGACACATTCCTAATATAATAAAAATTATTCATTTAATAACAGTGCCCAAAAGTTTTGAGTCATACTTAATAACTGTGCCAAAAATTTTTATCATGCTTATTGGGACGGAGAAAGTATTAAACTCTAATAATTTTTTATCAGTTTATTATTTATTAGATATATCTCATATAATTCATAAACGTATTAACAATGTTCGTTGTGGGCATGTGATATTTTTATTATCGAGTATATATATTGAACAGTCAAGATACCAATTAATGTCATTAACTATCAATAATTTTTTTTCTAAAATATATATGCATCTCAATTTGACTTTTTTGAATAATGTTATGGTGGAATTAATCCCTTAACAGCTCATGAATTAATTCATATTGAAATTAAAGTAATTTTGATTTGATGTATAAAAGAATTATATCGTTATACTCCACATAATATATACAATAAAAATATGAATTATCTATGATTGTCAAAAAACATTATTTTCTCTAATAAAAAACAAATAAATAATAGATTATGAGAGTTTGTCTTATGCTACGTACTATTTATAATTCTCATTGGTTAAAACTAATTAAGCTATTAATCTTTAAAATTATATAGTGTGGGGATTGTGTGGATGTGGGTGTTTAACTAAAATAAATAAATGCTAATATTACTAAAAATAGGAATAATAACTATCTAAGTGTATGCTTAAATATCCAAGAAGCCTATATTTGGTAAGTGGGGTTTAAAATTTGTAATTAGGCTGCTAGCAATTGCCTTCTCCTTAAAGTTGACGTTAATTATAATTAATTTTGATGAATTCGGCGCATAAATTAATCCCTAAATATTTATTTAATAGTATAGGTGAGTTGTCGACTTATCCCTTTTCTTACAATGGGCCATTGCATAATTAGAGCCGCAATTATTAAGTTCACTAATTTTCACTTTTATTTTAATTGTTATCCAGTAAAATTTTAGAAAATTAAGATGAATTCAAATTTGAGATGTATGGTTTCACATATGATACTGATTTATCAATATGTTAATATCACAATATTAATAGTTCAAGACTGTTTAGAAAGAAAATCAATGGATATTATTATTAACTAAATGACTACTTCATTTGTCTAACATTAATTGTTCCACTTGTTAATCAATGAAAGAAAATCAAAGTAGTTAGTAAAGTAATATAACACAGATAAATTATTTATTGGTATGTGATATAAAAAGTTTTGGGATAAGCAAGGTGAGACGGATAAAATATATCAATCCCGCTATATTATTTATATAAACATGATAATTTGTAACTGAGATTTAAAAGATTCTTGATTTTGACAAGTTCCGATGGAATTGGGGACCGGAACTTGACTTGGCTTTTGAAAATTTTTTAGAATCACAAATTTTGTATGTTGATTAGGATCTTTATTTTTTTCAAAAATAATATTAATTTTAATTAGAAATTAAAAATATATTCTCTAATTAAATTACAATCATAATTAATTTTATAAATTCATAATTTTTTTTATTACGTTCGAAAAATTTATAAAATTCGGAACCGAAATGAAAATTAATACTCCCTCCGTCCCACTAAGTTTGACAATTTTTTTCCGGCACGGTTATTAAGAGAGTGTATAAAGTAGTGTAAAAGTGATAAAGGTGGTAGGGTCCACACCTTTTTGAAGAAATAATTTTTATTATTTTTGAAATATGACAAGTTTAGTAGGACGTCCCAATAAAAAACCTGTATCGAGTTTAGTAGGACGGAGGGAGTATTAATTTATTTTTTTCCCAATTTGAAATTCGGAGTGAGACATAAATATCCACTTATCAATGGATTGACTTAGTAGTTTAGACAATGTAATATTTAAAGAAAATTGCTATGCTCTAGAATCTAGATAAATAAAAAGAACATTGATTTGTTTTCATCTTAACTTGAATTACATTTTTTTTATATATTGTCAAATATATTAACTTAATTTCAAGCAATTGAAATTTCAATTTTATCTCTGTTAAACTATACATTCATCAAATAAAAGTACAAAATCACTTTAACATTACAAAATTACAAGCAATACATATTGGTCAAATTACAAAGCAAAAATGCATGATTGTGTCACAACACAAGCCACAATTATTACCAGAAAGCAAACAACATAGTACTTTCCTATAAACATAATTAAAATACAATACATACAAAAGCATAACTATTCAAAATGTGAATTCGAACACAACACAAATTAAGAAACTCATCACAAAACAGAAAGAAAAAAATAAATAATCAGATGCAGAAAAGTACAATGAGAAAGGCAACAAAAAAGCTTTTAAGAGGAAAGAGACATGCCCTCTAAAATAAAATAAAAAAGAAAAAGAAAAGAGGAAAAAGACAGCGAGTCGACTCAGTCCTTCCACTCTACCACTAATTTTCCTTTCATGTGCGAATTGCCAGACAAATATCCTGTTCCTTTTCCCATCTTCCAATCTGCACCGTACACGTGTCACCGGGGGACCCCGTTCGTCAATTTCCTCACTGGTACATCGGTAACAAGTGGACGCTCACGCACCATACCACTTCCAGTGGGTCCCACTCACCACATGACAGAAAGCGCCTCAGGAATTCCCAACCCCTCGGTCCACCTGCACCGCCGTGAAATCCACTCGATCCTCCGCCGTTCGATCTTAGTAAATCCCATATAATTACCCACTTTGATTTATCACATATTCAAAAATATAATTTTAATTTATATAAAGTCAAATTATTAAATAAGAAATATGTGGTAAAATAATTAAAATTAGAGGCGTAAGTGAACCAAACTTTCTGCGAACAATTTGGGAGTTAGTTTGATAAAAACTCGTTCGAAATTCGTCCGCTTACTAAATGAACCGAACTCGAACCTAATGGTATTCGCTCAAAAAGTTCACGAATTTAATTAACGAGTCGAACTTCGAATAGTTTGGAACTTTGTTAACGAACTTGTTCATGAATTTTAAAAACGAACCAAGTTTCGAATGGTTCGTGAACTTTATGTACGAACTAGTTCGCGAACTTGATAAATTAATATTAAAATTTATATATTAACTTAAATAATTTAATAAACGAGCTTTAACTCAAACATTTAAGGAACTCAAGGCGAGTTCGAGCTCGAGTTAAAATTCATTATTAAATCGAACAAAATACTAACCGAACTCGAACTCATTTTTTATTTACCTAACCAAACTCGAGTTTACAAATTTTCAAACGAACCAAACTAGAACTAGAGAGCATTCGATTGAGTGTCATTCCATTACCCCCTAAAAATTAAAGAGTAAAAAATTGTTTTTAACGAATAGTCAAAATTTATTTTCGATACTGTGAGGAGAACTTTCTGGTGGTCAAAGGAAAAAGTGTGGGGTTTTGTCGGATTCGGTAAATCCAACTAACTAAAACTAAAATCATCTGGGCTCTCCCCAGCCGTCCGATCATGCTCGCTTCCACCGTTAAATTGAAACCTCGCACACTGGATCACAGGTGGGACCCACACCCCTTCTGTATATAGTAATTGCTTATTGTTTATTGCCACTTTGCCCCCTCTCCTTTTTCCTCTTCTTATTTCTCAAAGAAATTTGTTGGCCTCTCACACTCACTCTCTCACTTTCTCCTTTTGGTAAGATAAATTCCACCCACTTTCCCTTTGCAAGGCTCCCACACTCTCTCTCACTCTCTCTATTAACTGGGTAAGCTGCAGTTCTCTCTCGATTTCCTTCCTTATCAAGAAATTATGTTGCTTTCTTGTTTTTGGTTCCCTCTCTTGACTCTCAAGTCATGTGATTAACTAACTCATCTGCTGCTGCTTTAATGATTGCTGTGCCCAAGGTGTAATGATTTGAGTAATTGGTTAAGTCATTATGTGGTAGTATATGAGGAAATGATAACTCTTTTTTTTTGTGCTTTCTGTTTTTGGAGAAACAATTGGGAATTTCTCTGCAAAGGGGGTTTTTTTAGCTGAAAGACTTTCTTAAAATGAGTAGAGAAGTTTGGAAGTCAGAAGTTATCTTCAGCTTTGGAAATTGTGGGAGGAAAGCTCTCTGAGTTTGGGTTTCTCTGAGTTTGTGGATGTTTGGGTTTCTCTGAGTATTTCTTTTACCTAGAAGAAGAGAAATAAAAGCTTACTATGGCTGAAGTTCTTTGCTTCTACTTTTTGAGCTTTGAGTGTGTTGTGGGGGGACCATAACCACCAGTCAACTACCATTATTTTTTAATTGTTTTCTTGAGCTTCTATTTAACTATGGGTAGATTAAATTCAATTATTTCCTGACTACTATTGTTAGAGCGATTTCTTTATTGTGTTTGAGATTAGTTTGGTGGAGAAGAGGTCAATAGCAACATACGTAGGTCTGATTTGGTTTTTTATTTAAAGAAAATGATAAGAAGGCTATCTTCTTGTTAATGGCTCTGTTCAGGAAACAGTATTTGAAGCTTTGTGTAGTAAATAACTGAGCTGGTAGGTATACAGACACCAGGTTGAGGATTAAAGAGAAGCATACAGTGGGAAGGGATAAAGGAGAGTGAGCTGTGAGAGTCTTTACTGCTGTAAAAAAGGATGGTGATTGCAGGCAGTACACAGTAAAAATTCTCTTTTTTTTCCACTCATCTGATTGTGTTGAAGTAAAGGGATAAAGAAAAGAAAAAGTATATTTTTCCTATCACTTTCCACTTTTTGCCAACTTGTGTTCATCATCTGTTGTTGGGGAGCAGTCTAATCTGCTTTGGATTTGTGGTAGGAAATTTGGGACAAAGATGATAAGAATCTGAGATTCTATGCTGCCAAATTTATTTTTGTGGTGTGCTCAAGAATGGGGGTTGTTATTGAAATTCTTTATCCTATCAATCTATGGAATCTGAACCATTGCTTGTGCTTCCCTCTGTGATTGTGGATTTGGGCCGAGTACATTTACTTTTGGTGATACTTTCTCATATGCTTGTTGATGTCAGGCGTTAATTAATCTTTCATTTGTGGTGGTTTTGTTGTTCTTGAAACAGGGATTATTGCTTCTTCATGGGGATATCATGTCTTAAAGGTTAGTGTAACCTCTTTGATGTTATCTGCTCCTTCTGAGGGAGTTCTGCCTGTCGTGCTTGTCTTGTAGTTTTTGTTCCTCGATCTTGAGTTGTTTTACTTTAGGTCTTGCAGCTTCAGTGGCCTAGTTTGTGATGCAGTATCGATTCTCGGTTAATTGAGAAACTCAACCTACTGAACCACTTCTTAGAGATGGATTGGAATGGTAAGTGGGATTGGGAAAGTGACGATGCGTTTGGTTCGAGATCAACAGAGAATCCTAAGAAGCTGCAACTAGTGGATTGGACAATTAATGATGATGGGGAGATTGATGCCGGATCCTTCAACCTCTCAACGGGTGGTGGGAACAGTGGAGCCTCTGGCTCTGATGGCGGACATGTCTCTTCTGCAAAGAGCTCGATATCCGCCTCCGACTCTTCCACAAAAGATGGGCAAACCCCAGACTTCAGGCTCATGACATATGAAGATTTTTCTGGGAATTTCAAGATTACTGAACTTGAAGGAGCTAAGGTTTCCGGAACTTCTTCCATTGGCTCTGTAGAACCACTGATTGGCCTGAAGCTTGGAAAGAGAACATACTTCGAGAACAGTGGTGCAGGAGGCCATGTTAAGAGTGCATCTTCCAGCATGCCTTCTTCACCCCCCGCTTCATTCAAGAAAACGAAAGCACCGGATCTCCAAGTACCCTGCTGTGCAGTTGAGGGTTGCAATATTGACCTTTCAACAGCTAAAGAATATCACCGAAAGCATAGAGTTTGCGACAGTCATTCCAAATGCCCAAAGGTTGTCGTTGGTGGCGTTGAACGCCGGTTTTGCCAGCAGTGTAGCAGGTGAAGGCAGAACAAAATTTTCATCACAGTATTTATTAAATTTGTTCTTCA
Organism: Leonotis leonurus; assembly: GCA_026898415.1. Lineage (NCBI taxonomy): Eukaryota > Viridiplantae > Streptophyta > Magnoliopsida > Lamiales > Lamiaceae > Leonotis > Leonotis leonurus. Next base: position 1,989,928 of record JAPKLX010000036.1, read on the forward strand.
ACTAGTTAGCTTACTTATCACTGTCTGTCAGATGCTTATTAGTCATTTTGGAAGTGTTTTCTTACGCTTAATGCAACTCTCTATTTGAAGGTTCCATAACCTGTCTGAATTTGACGAAAAGAAGCGCAGTTGTAGAAGAAGGCTTTCTGATCATAATGCAAGACGCAGGAAGCCGCAGCAGGAAGCCATCCAGTATAATACGAGGCTCGCCTCACCATTCTATGGTATTATTTCCAATTGAGTCCTTTCAGTTTTTATTGCTTGATGCCATAATTTCCAACTTTTAAACGTTAAGCAGGCTTGCTTATGCTCCGATTAATCTATATTGTAAAGTTATGTCGTCGTTTTACTTGTAAACCTTGTAGAGATAATCTGATTTCAATTTTCATATGGACCTTGACGCCTGATACTATCATATCCGGCTCATCTTTGTTAGAACACTAAGTTTGTAAATAACTGCATCAACAACTTATCATGATTAAAATTGCTCGGTCCGTCTTAAGGATAAAGAACTAGAACTCCCGAAGCTGGAAACGGGAGGGTACAGAAATCTTAGGGAGGAGTTCAGACATATAAGCTTCCTGTGCATTGTATACTGAATATTTATTCGTAGTTCTTCAAATTAGTACTTAGCTAAATTTCCTTTCTAATGAGCAGGAGGAAGGCAGCAGATGAGTTTTCTTGTCAACAATACTCCATTAGTTCAATCAAGAAATATGGCTCATACAACATGGGATAGCACGTGCCAATCCAAGTTCACGCTAACAAAAGGGTATCCTTCAAAGTCTATTGGTGATGGAGTAGGCAGCGAGCAAACGCATTTGACCGAAGCTAAACTTCCACATTTCATTAACATGCAAAGCAACACAGCCAAAGGATATCTGGAATCAAAGAGCTCTGTGGCTAATGTTTCAATTCCAGGTATACTTTCCTACTTCTGCGCGATAGAAACAATATCCGGATAGTATTATAATTTATGATTTTTCGTCATTATTATGATGAAAATGCTTCTTAACATTACTTGAAAAGAGATTCTTGTTGATAACTTTTTGTTAGTCACTAGGACAGGCAACCACACTAGTTTGGAACATACTGTGATTTTATTAGTTGGGAATTCGATTGTCCTTTTCATATTTATTTGAAAGGGAACTTGATATGAATATGATCTTGAAAACTAGTAAGAAGTGAGAAGTGCCATTACCTATAGCTGGTCCATGATTTGCCTGATATATATACAAGTTTTAAACTACTTGCACTTGAAGGTGAAGTGAATGTGATCTATGAGAGTGGATGACCATTCTTTCTTGCATATTCTAGGTTCCAAGGGATCCCAATTCTCGTCCCACTTAGATGCAGCACCCGAGTTTGGCCGTGCTCTCTCTCTTCTGTCAAGTAACTCGTGGGCTCCAGAATCCATGGCTTTGAATCCAATTCACCAACATGATGATACCGGTATTAGCGTAACCCAGCCTATGACGATGCATGGAATCCCAGAAGGCGTCGCCCTCTCCTCTTCAGAATTCTGGCTGCCACCTCATCATCAACCTACTCAACCGCCCCCTCCTCATCTTCAGCCGTTGGCGACAAACGCAAACTTCCAAGAAATCCAGCTATTCTTGACACCATATGAGACTGACTTGTATTCTAATATTATGAACTGACCAAAATCCAAAAGCAATGTTGAAACATCTGCTTCTATTTAGAATGTTCAAGAGGATTTATATTCTGATGTAGGCCATTCAATTTCCAGGTAGTTTCTGCAACAACTATGGAAGAACATATGCTTCTAGTTCTGTTAACTCTTTGTAATTCAACTTTCTTCCCTTTTGAGATCTTATTATTCGGTCCGTCGTTATTTATGTTGGTATGAATATAAAAATGATACTTTAAACCGTGCATCAACTTATTAATATATGATTGAAGATAAAAAACTGCAGAGATGCATATAACAATGATTTAGTTGATTGTAGAATGGAGATGCTGAGCTGGCGGCGCTGGACATCCACGAAAGCAAATCCCTCCAAAGCACCCACAAAACCCACAGTTCTTACACACAGGAAAGCAATCTGAAGTCTTCTTGCAGTAAGGCAGAGCAGCTTCCACTCCAACAATCATTACCCCTGCAATTAATTCAACCTTTAATTAATACCCATATTATCCATCAATTTCATTACATATGAAAATATATTTTTATATATATATATTACCAGATAGCACAGTGAATAGGGTGAGTGTGATGAGAAACAGGAAGCCCACTTTCTTCATTTTGACTATGATGTTTAGTTGCTGTGTTGAGACAAGATATTAGAGAATTTTTTTTACAGAGCAAAGATATTAGAGAACGTTTTTATAGAGCAATTTCTGAGAAGAGATTACGCAAATTCAAGATTTGGTCCTTTTTTTCCTTTACAGGTTTTGGTGGAGATAGCAATATTGTAGCCCTTTATCATGACAATCAACCCTTTTTTTCGGGTCGAGTAATTTTTGCTTTCCTTAATTACTGCCTAAATGAAATTACAATGATCTCATTATATTATTATATGTGTAATAATAATGAGATTTACTTTTCTCTTCCACAAATTAAAAAGAGAAAAATGTTTTTATTGCTCATTCACCCCAAGAAAATAATGATAAAACGAATTAAGTATTTGGATTAGGGAGAAAATTAATAATACCCAATTTGTTAATGAAACATGTATAATATACCCAAAGACTAAATACACGGTTGTAGTATATTATAGGTGTAAATTATTTATGGAGCGCGAATAACTGATAACCAGTGGCACAAAATGAATATATATCATCCACCGGTAGGAAGAGGACCACCGGTGGTTGACATTGTGCCACCGGTTGTCATGCCAAATAGGTGGAAACAATGTTTCTACCTATTTGACATGTTTCCACCTATTTGGCATGACAACCGGTGGCACAACTTAAAGAAATATCAACAACCGGTGCTTATGACACCACCAGTGGTTGTTCTTGTGCGAGCGGTTGTCTATTTCTATCGAATAAAATACAAATTAATGAGTGAATACCTGATGTTTTGGCCAAAATATCTTCAAATGGTTGAGAAATGTAAGAGAATCTTACACATTTTTTTATTAAAAGTAGATAATTTCTACATGTATATTAAGTTTTGGATACTTTATACATGCACATTTTGCAAAATGAGTAATTTTACCTATTATCATTATATAGTCGGTCAGAATTAAGCAGTCAAAATCCGCTCAATTACATAGTACAGTTTACATTTAGTTCTAGAATTTGACTAGTTTAGATTTGGTTATGATGACTTTTAACTCGCTTCGATCTGTTTGATACGGTTCCAATTCGAATCTCGTCTGATTATTTTGTAAATATTTTCTTTATTTACTTATTTTTAAAATTGTATTAAACTTATATTTATACTTACATAAATATGTTTTTTTCATGTTTTAAAAGATGTGCATTATTCTTGATTTAGCTTCAAGACCATGTAACAAAATAATTATCGATTCTAAATTAAAAATAAACTGTTCAGATTCCGCATATAGAACCAAAACTATTTTATCAATTCCAATTCCAATTCGGATTTAATTGTATCGATTTTAAATGTAAAACCAAAATTATTAAATAAAATCTATCCGTTCACATTCTTACATCAATCTTATCCAATTAAAGATAAGGATTATTTTCGACCGTTTAATAATTTATGAAGAACAATTTTGTAATTATTCATATTTATAAAAATTAGATAAACAATCCTACCAAACACCTTACCCTTATTACAGTAACACTATGACATGATTAACCAAATTACCAAACTAGCCCTGAGTGTTTACTTCGGTTACAGTCAGCAAAGCAGTTAGTTACACTTACACCTAACTCAAATTTTTCTTTCTTGCATCATCTTTACTAACAGCAGCAGCCGTCGACGGCGATGGATTTACAGCAATCGGTGTTGAAGCAAGCCGCCAATTCGTTGTCTCTGGCGTGCCACGTCATCTCCGCCCACGCCGAACAGTCCAACCTCGTCATCTCCCCCCTCTCGATCCACGTGTTATTGGGCATGATCGCCGCCGGGTCGAACGGCCCGACCCGGGACCAGATTCTAGGGTTTCTTACCTCTTCCTCTTTAGATGATTTCACTGCCTTATTTTCCCAGATCCTCACTCCGGTACTCGCAGACGGCGGCCCCTTTGGAGGCCCCGTTTTGCTGACCGCCAACGGGCTTTGGGTTGACCAGAGCCTCAATTTGAAGCCCGCTTTCCGAGATGCACTCCGAAATGTTTACAGTGCTGTTTCCGAACATGTTGATTTTCAGAACAAGGTCACTTTCCTTTTCAATCCTCTGTCTTTTCTCAGATTACTCAATTGGTCTATTTTATCAAGATTTCTCTAGGGCTAGTTACTTTTATGCGTTTCTATGTGTTCGATGATATACCTGAACTAACTACTTATATACATTGATTACTGCTTAGTGTAGAATTGATTAGTAGAAAACTTGGTTACTGACTTGTGTTTTGGATTTTGGTGAAGGCTGCAGAGGTAATTGAACAAGTGAACAAATGGGGAAGCAAAGAAACGAAGGGGTTAATAGAGAATGTGCTTCCACCTGATGCACTTGATCCTCATGGCACTACTAGGCTTATCTTGGCCAATGCAGTGTATTTCAATGGAGCGTGGGAGCACAAATTCCCCGCTTCTTCAACAAAAGAACGCGATTTTCACCTCTTGAACGGGAGCTCGGTTCGAGCACCCATGATGAGCAACTCCAAGGCTCAATACGTCCGCGCTTTTGATGGCTTCAAAGTGTTGAGCCTTCCGTACCAGCGAGGCAGCGATAACCGTAAATTCTTGATGTGTGTATACCTTCCCGATGCCAAAGATGGATTGCCTGCATTGAGGGAAAGGGTCTCATCCGAGTTGGGATTCATCAGCAACCACCTCCCCTGTGATAAGGTGGAGCTTCTTGAGTTTCGTCTTCCAAAGTTCAGGATTGGTTTTGATCTGGAGGCCTCTGGTCTTCTCAAGAGACTGGGGTTGGTGCTTCCTTTCCAGGGCAGTGGGCTCACGGAGATGGTGGATTCGACTTTTCCTCTGGTAGTTTCTTGCATATTCCACAAGGCGTTTATCGAGGTGAACGAGGAGGGCACTGAAGCTGCTGCTGTTTCTGTTGCAACGTTTGGATTTGGGTGCAGTATGAGGCCTAAGAAAGAACCGTTGGAGTTTGTGGCTGATCATCCGTTCTTGTTCGTCATCATAGAAGAGACCACCGGCGTCGTGCTCTTTGTAGGACAAGTACTCAATCCTCTTGCCCTAAACTAGTTTCTATATTCTCCATTTACACTCTTGTGAGCTTTGGAACTTACTTATCTTGTTTCTATATTTCCTCTTACATATGCATTATGATTTGCAGTTTCTGTACTCATAGTTATATTGTTATTAATATTGATAATACTCTTAGTATATGTAATTTGTTTGTTATTTTCTAATCTAATCCTATTTTGTTAGGATAGTATATACGTAATATAAGCATTTAATAATGCCGCCGCCCAAGTACTAAGTTATATTGAATGATCACATCTTTATTCTTGTAAAAATTGTGAATTATTTATTTCATTCTTTTTTCTTTAAGAATGAGTTTGGTATGAAAGAAGATAATATAAATAATAATGTTTCGTTTACGTAGAATTTTCTTTTTATATGTCCCACCCGAAATAAATATCTACTAGTAGTAAATAGGCACATTAATAAATGAAAGGAAACGTACTTGATATTTCAGTTCAATCGCTCAACAACACAAATCCAAAGGGAATAATAGGGTGGGTAGGGTCTACATGCACCCACCATCTTAAGCTTCAATTTTACATAAATGCCCTTACTTAATTAACCTAAATCCATCGAAGAAGATCGCCATGGCCACCGTCAAAATTCCTGCCACCTGAGGTTTCAGCCACACTCCTTCACTCGCTGTCGTCGACGATGTTCCGCCGGGAGTCGCCACCGGAGTTGCCGTAGTGGCGGTGACGTTGCTGAAGATGGCGGCCTCAGTGGAATTTGGCGCCAAGTTCAGAAGCTCTGTAGATATATAAGAAAAAGTAGAATATGGAAATAAATGAATACTTCAATTAACATGTTTCAACCGCAGAATAATGTTTTAATTTAATATTACTGTTAATTAATTCTATTTATGAATAGTAAAATTTAATTAAAACTAATAAATTCTTGTTTTCCTTATTTAAGAGTCTGCTCAGTCAAAATATCTCCTTAATTTTATGATAATTATTTTAATTAATCTATTCTAGATCCTAGTTAGAATAAGTACATTCTAATTGAGATTTTTTTTTTGAAATATTAATTTGGTGTATAAATCTTGCACAAATTCTAATTTTTTCCATAATAAATTACTTTTTTCTCTCTCTTCAAAAGATCGAATTCTAGATATAAAATCGTGATTCACCTACTTTCATTTAGTCGGAAAAATGTGAAAACTGAAATTTGAGTGTTTATTTTTTTTAAATTAACTATTTTCTTAATTATTTCAGTTGAGAGAAGGTATAAATTAATATTTGTGGGAAATAAAGAAATTGTTTATGGTGAATAAAGGTGGACGACGACTTACTAGGGCAGTCGGAGATGCTGGCATTGGCGATACTGCAGGCGGAGGGGAGCTGTAGGAGGCGCGTCTCCTGCACGCCCAAGCTCTTCACGGCGGTGTTAGAGCCGTTATGAACCTGCTCTATTATGTAGCAGAGACAAGCCGCATCGGTCTCCTTCATCTCCGTCACCGATTTGCAGCAGTCCTTGCTCGGCGTCGCCGCCTTCGCCGTCACAAACGACAAGCACGGTGTCACCTTATCGAACTCCCCCACACACTTCTCCGCTATCGTCGGTGCCGCTCCGCTCGCCGCCATTATCCCCACCGCCGCCAAGCACATAGCCGCCGCCGCGAACTTGCAACTCATTTTGTTCGCCATTTCTGCTGAATTTGGCCAGAGAATTAGAGAGAGAGAGAGATTGAGAGAAACAATGGTTGAGTAGGAATGGGGAGAGGGTTGGTATAATAGTATTGAATGATGGTGGAGAAGAAGGTTGTTGGGCAGCGGATGAAGTTATTGAGCTTCTGCCATTAATGAGGCGAGCTCGAGCTATGAGGGTTTTGACCACGTGGCATGATATCGCCCACGTGGCACTCCTTTTTTATGTTCACACCGTCTTTTTATGGGATCATTTATTCAGTCTACGGCAGAGGGTTGAATAAAAACGTATTTAAAAAAATGAAATGAATTAATTACCATAAAGTGAAAATGGATAAGTTATGCTATCTCATCTTACAACAAACAAAGTGATATATGTGTATTATAATAATTAATTATTTAAAATTAAATAATATTACTCCCTCTGTCCCATTTTAATTGTCCCATTTAATTATAATAATACACTCATTTGAATATAAAATGAGATAATCGAGATGAGACAGAGATAGTACTTATTTTTTATAAACTATAAACCTTAAGAATATATGATAATAATTGAGTATAATTATACTAAGTATATAAATATATATTATTGTGTTATCTAAAATTAAATTTAAACTATTTATATTTTTTTCATTAATAAACCCCACTAAAAAGAAATAATAAATTTTTATTTTAAAGGATAAAATATTTTAAATAAGATCTGCACAAAAATTATCTTTTAATATATATTATTGATTTAAATGATTTAACAATCAATATTTATTTATACTTAGCTGTTAAAAAATAATAACTATGTATATAATAATACTAAAATATTATTCAATATTCTTATAATACCTATAAAATACTCTATTCAAAATATTTCATTTTCAGTTTGCTCATAAAGTTTGTTAATCGCAATAGATTAATCTTTAACAAGTTATGATGTTACAAATATTGTGCAATGAATTATGTCCACATGGGTGTGAAGTGCCTCTTCTTGAAGAGGCCTAAGATTATGCAATAATTGATTATTTGAAAATTAAGGCGACATTTTATTGTGTGAATGGAGGATGAGTAATTGACTAGCTTATTTTCTTTTATAGGAGTAAAGTAAATGAAGGGATTTGCTTTTATTAAATAGAAATTCCACTATGTACAATTATTTAACTGACCGACATATAGGAGACTGACAAGTGACAGATCCGGACTTACCAAAACATTTATTTATTTGATATTAGTGTGAGAAATCTATACTTTTTCAACATGCATGACAGACAAGCTAGGAACAATGTTTGTTTTCCTTTAGAAAATTGCATGCCCACAGAATTAATTTATGCTTGAAACTTGAAAGTCTAAAGTTGATGGAATTTCTATAACAACTCTCACATTCAATTTGGTAATGAACCTAAACTCCAACTAAATACAGTTAAAGCTCTAATTTATTTATTTTTTCAAAATTTGGATATATATATATATACATATATAAATACTCCTTATTTTGTGTTTTATGGAGTATAATTTATTTTTCATTTGTTTAGTTTATTGAATCGTGTTGTAATGAATTTATTACACCATTATTGTGAATTAATAGATTTTAAATGAGATTAGTAAATTATAACTACGTACCCCTAATTAGATTCACGAATTTTAAATTTGTCTAGATCAACAAGTAGCGTTTAGGTTTAATTAAAGTAAGAAAGCTACCTTGAAAGTTGAATTAATGAAAAAAATCGATAGGCCTATATATGATGCAGCTCGAATAGAATAAAAGGCTACAATAGAGGGATGCAAGAATTAATTGTTTCTCCATTTTCATCTGGAATAAAATTTTGTAATAATGGTAGTGGTGATGAGTTCTTGAACGCAAGTATAAATATATCTTATTATGAACTTAGATACTACTAGGGCTTTCACTAATGATATCTCTAGTAAGATAATTAGAAAGATTACAAAAACAAATAAAAATTAAAAATTCAAATGATGCTCAACATGTTGTAAGAGACTAATGCAAACACCTCAGCTAATTCATTATCTTATAAATAAATTAGTAAATATAAAAAAATAATTAGAAAATATAATATATATTAATTAATTCAAGATTAAAGAAAGGAAGGGAAAATATAAAACGAGCGAGGAAACACAACTCCCTAATCCCCAAACCAGATTCAACACACGAAAAATGCAGAAAGGGCAGAACCAAAAGCAGCCACCGCCGCCGCCGGCGAAGGCGGCCGAGACGCGGTGGCCCCTGTGGCTGGTGGTGATGGGGCTGATCAGCGGCGCCTCGCTCATATTCATTCTACTGGGGAAGAACCCCTCCGCGGCTCCCTTCCTGTGCAGCGCACACTCCGCCGCGCCGCCGACGAGCCTCCAGCTGGAAGCCATCCTCCACTACGCGACGTCGACGGTGGTGCCGCAGCAGTCGCTGGCGGAGATCACCGTGACCTTCGACGTCCTACGCTCCCTACCGGGCCCCACCACCGACTTCCTGGTGTTCGGGCTGGGCCGCGACTCGCTCATGTGGGCCTCACTCAACCCACGTGGCAGGACGCTGTTCCTCGAGGAGGACCCCAAGTGGGTCCACACCGTCCTCAAGGACGCCCCCCACCTCCGGGCCCACACCGTCCGCTACCGCAACCAACTCTCCCAAGCCGACGAGTTGATGCGCCATTTCCGCTCCGAGCCTCAATGCTCCCCCCACAATACCTACCTCCGAGGCAACCACAAGTGCAGGTACGTCCCTCCCCCCAATTCCATCACGCCACGTGTCCCCTCTCTCCTTTCCCCTTTCCTTTTTTCAATAAATAATTATATATTTAATTAGGTTAGCACTGAACATGCTGGCGAATGAGGTGTACGACACGGAGTGGGATCTCATAATGATCGACGCGCCGCGCGGCTACTTCGCGGAGGCGCCGGGGAGGATGGCGGCGATCTACTCGGCGGCGGTGATGGCGAGGAACCGGAAGAAATCCGGTGTGACGCACGTCTTCCTGCACGACGTGGACCGGAGGGTGGAGAAGATGTACGCCGAGGCCTTCCTCTGCAAAAAGTATAGGGTGAAGGCTGTGGGGAGGCTATGGCATTTCGAGATCCCCCCCTCGTCTAACGTGCACGGAGGCTTCTGCTAGGGTGCGCACCCCACCACCGACTTCTTCTCATTTTTTCTCTTTTAATTTCCCTTTTTATATTGGTGTCGTTCCTGCATTATTTACTCTAGTCATCATAGGAACACTCAAAATTCAAAAACACAATATTTCTTTTTTATACAACCAATATTATATATTTAGATATTTAATTAGTACAATTATTCCAAAAAAAATTGGTGGTTGTGATTAAGAAATATTATATGATTTGTCACTTTGTGCAAGGAGAATCTCTCTTGATTTTGATTTTCCTATATGCTTCTTCCTTCTTCATATATAAAAAATATTTATTTCAATTATAGGCACTATTTGAAATATAAGTCAATAAATAAATTGAGGTGTTTACTGTTTGACCGTCACAGATCCAATATTGTGTTATATCACAAACAAATTGCAATTATTGTTTTATTAAAATATTATTTACAACTCACGTATGAGAGAAGATCAAAGAATGATAAAAAGAAAAAAAGCTTAGAAGTTTGAAGAAATGAAAATAGAAAGTAGAAAGTAGAAGAAAGAGTTCATCTATAAACCTAAGCACACAAACTTGAACCTCTCTAATCATAAGATTAAAATGATTTTTATCTATTGTTGAGTTGCAAACGATCGTACAAAAATTTTGAAAATAATATGCGACAAATAAATATGTTGAACATATATATATGGGGCCTTAGTTTCCTCGATGTCGACGCCTAAGGCAATCGCCTCGATTGCCCGTTATATCGATGCTCGGCCTTCTATACATAGTCCGACTAGAAATAGTTTTACAAAAAATACTTCATCCTCTCATCTCTTCTCATTGCATTGTATACCGCTTGTACCTGAGACGATGCAACTCGATCACAAAAAGGCCGTTTCGACAGATAGCAGCAAAGTTCGACAGATGTCTATTTTTGTTTGATATGCGCATTAATGCAGACAGTGAACTTGGACGGACGAGAGAGAGTACCTGCTCACTGGAAACGACTTGCACGGGTCCGATGTTTACGGATACATATTTGCCACCGGAGGAAATCTTCTGCTTCACTTGACCCTGCAGCAGATCATGGTGTAGGGATCAGCATGGAATGCAAGCTAATTATACGGATTTTATAATTAATTCGTGCAGATAAGATTTTGGTATTTGAGTATGATGGAAGTTAACGTGAGGGTTAGCAAGAAATGTTGGGAAGTCGTGGCAATTTTCCGGGCAGGAAGAGAGAACTATCTTGTCACTGCATATCTCATGTATCAATTACCGTCTTAGAGCTCGACAACAACGTTCCGAAGCACTTATAACCAAGCTCTTCTACAACCTTTGCCTAGCTTTCAACTGCAATGTGTGACTAGTCAAATGTCCGTTCCAAGTCGGACCACCTAAGAAAGTAACATCAGTTGCTCTCTTTACCTAGGTGTATATTCTAGAGTTAAACTCAAATGATGGCAAGAAAAAGATAAGCAGTTAGGCTTTTTTAATGACTTGAAACCTAAATAATAGGGTTAACATCCAAGCCCTATGACAAATTAGTATAAACCAAAATTTTCTCCTAATCTTGAAAATATAGAAAGATAAAAAGGGTTCCCAATACCTACGACAAAGGATATCCACATACTTTCTTGCTGGGAATATGGGTTAAGGGAGGGAGAACTATGACCATAGGAAAAAATAGAGAGGTATGAAGAGTCACCACCCCCCACCCCATGGTCCCCATCCTCGTCGAAGTTGGTTTGCTCATCTCTGTTGAGGTTTGGGGATGCAGGTGACCTATATAACAAGCTAGAAGTGGCGATAGAGTGGGTAGATTCAAATTTTTGGTTTACTAATCCTCACATTGTGAAAAGTTAAGGCAAGGTTGGGGATAAACTAGGCTAAAGAGCAGGTGCTTGAATCTTGAATTACATATATATCCCTTCAATTTGGTTTATCGTCTATCCCTTCTTTGGCACACATCGAAAGAGAGGAATCTAATTCCCATTAGTATGCCTTGTGAATTATATATGTTACGGACCTTACGGTAGATGATTGGACAGTATGCCTGCATGTAGCCTCATTCTCCGGCTAATGACTTAAATCAAACTCTCTAATCTAAGAAGTTACAAATCATTTTAACAGTCGCTGATGATGCAGTGTCATATTGCAGCAGGCATGCATAGTCAGATAGTATTGGACCGCACAAATGGGCTTAGATGGTTAGGTCATGAGTGAACTAAGAAATAACAATCCGAACCTCGTCTACTGTTAACATATCCTGAAAGGGTTCGCTAAGGGAAACGGAATCAAATGAATTGTACTATCAAGTATGGAAGTAGCGAATACGCATTTTCAGCTAGTATTTTTAACTTTGAAGTGCTGATGCAATATGACAAACTCCATAAACACATGCTTACTGCTGGGATTGGCATCTGAAGTACTGATTCGACAGCAACAACCATGGCTTGCACGAAATCATTACCTCCGGTTCCAATTGCTGTGAACCCTCTAACTGTTGGATAAGAGTTCACCTACAATACATGTGTAATTAATACCGAATCAATCAAGATTCAGATAACTGAAACTAGGTCTCATAATTCAATGAACACTCGAACTAATGTAATAATCAATCCAAATCAGGGACCTGCATCTCAATTCAAAGGAGCCATGTTTGTCATTCAAGACAGGCAAGAGAGTATAAAACTGTACCTTCTGATCTAGAGCAAGCCACTCGTTCGTAGAATCATCGGTAACCGTACCTCCAATGACCACATTAGTAGTTTGTCCCACCCTTCCTTCTGCCTTTGAAACTTCTGAAATTGAAAAACATATAAACTCAGCTCGAAAGAATTCTCACACAACTAAACATAAGCAAGATAAAGCATCTAAAAGAAAGCCCCATTCTTGCATAATTTCTAGACCCTTCTAATTATCCTATCAGGAAATCCCTAGGTGAAAGACCACAAAGGCATATATTAACAAAACCAACCAATATATCAAGTCCCACCATTCCAAAATTAGACCTTTTGAGAAGATTAAACACAACCCAAGACAAACATTCAAGAATAAGACAACAAACGCATAAAAGTAGCAAGAAATAAATTAAAACACACACCCACACACACAGAGCCATTGATTAGAGATGAATATGGGGAAGATACAGACCTGAAATGGCCTTCAAAACGGCTTCTTGAGGTGGGCCTTGCTCAGAATCATCGATTGAGGAAGATGAATTCTCTTTGCTCGAACAATACCTCGAAAACTGGTAGCTCTTGGAATTTTGTGGGATTCTGCAACCACAGCTGAGATTGGATGTGGATAGCTTCTTAATTGGGCTAAAAGTGGAGAATTTGCTATTAATGAGGGGGAAAGGCAGCCATAGCTCGGTTAAGAAGACGGTTCTGAGAGCAATCCTGCACGCCATTCTTGACACTTCTTCTTCTTCTGTACAATTTCAACCGTGTTCTTGTGTTTCTTGAGTTGGGTTTCTTTCTTTTTTAGTTTTTATAGTTTGTTATTTAACGAGAATAGATGGATTTGGGGGCCGAATTTTGTTGCAGTATTAGCGTGAATCTTGAAAAGGGCACTCTAATTTTGCTTGTGGCAGGTCTTCGAGCATTCATACTATTTTCAAATTTTCAGTAATATAGGTAACATATTAATTAATAATCATATATATTTTTGAACTATAAAAATTCATAAATATCATATTTTAAAATTATATCACTAATGTGCTCTAAAAAAATTATCTTTTCAAATTTATTATATTCAATTTTTTAAAATTGAAAAAAGGTTTTATTTGCAAAGTTTTATTTTTTCAAATTCAAGTTCAATTTTTTTCATTGATATATGAACTGAAATTATTATTTGAGAGTATATTTTATTTTTTGTTAATTTTATTTTAAGGAGTGGAGATATCAACTAAAACTTCTTTCAATATCCACTCACAAATCACGTGCCCAAATCCAACTCTTCGTTAATCTATTGCCACTGCTAAACCCTAGAGTAGCCAAATCCCTAATTCAATTTTCTGATAATGTACCGAGCGGAGGTTGCAAGCGAAGAATCAGAGCGGACAGCTTTCCGAAAAGCCGAAAAGAAATACAAAATCTATTACGATAACACTAAAAAGTATGGATTTTTATTTTCTTAATTCTGTAGTTATTTGCTATGGAGTTTAATTGGATTTCTCAAGTTGCCTGGAAATTTACTGCTGCAACTATGTTTTGCTTCGTTTTTTTGGGATTATTTTAGGAAAAAGAAAGCGAGACCTGTGGATTTATCAGAGGTCATAGATTTCAAGTCAATTTTAGACGAGTATAATCGCAAGGGGGAACTTAAGGATGGAGTTTCTGTGCTGAATTGTGAATTCGATCGACCTATTTTCTGCTTGGATAGTCGCCCAGGTATGCTAGCATTTGGGTTATTGAATGGTTTTATCTATTATACTTTTCATTAATGGTCTTTTGTAACTGATATTGGTTCCAAGTATAGGTTTTTATTTTATTCCGGGTGCCTTGAGCATGGAAGAGCAATGCCAATGGATAAGGGAGAGTTTGACAAGCTTTCCTCAACCGCCAAATCGAACAAACCACAATGCGATTTATGGCCCTTTAGAGGATTTGTTTGTTTCAGCTGCAGCAGGGAAGGTATTAGTAGAAGAAGAGAGGCTTGAGGGTGATGCTTGTACCGAGCTCAATGTGTGTACTCCCCGGTACAAGTTTGTCGAAGAATTGGGTAAATCACATAGTACAGATGCGTGCAAATCAGTGTCTGCTTCTGTTTTGCTGCGTAAGTTAAGATGGAGTACTCTTGGCTTGCAATTTGACTGGTCCAAGGTCTTGCTAGAATCCTCTTTCTGAATGTCTTCCATTCATTGCTTTTGTGTTTTATGGCTGTCTCAGTCATTTTTCATGTTCCTATATTTGCATGTAAAAGCAGGCTATTTTTGTGACACATGTGAATTCAATTCATGTGCTATAGTCTCTTCTATATGTTTTGGAACTCATGAAGTAACTTCCATGTGTAGCGGAGCTATAACATTTCCCTACCTCACAAGAAGATTCCTGATGCATTATGCCAATTGGCTAAAAGAATGGCAGCTCCTGCCATGCCACTTGGTGAAGAATTTCGACCTGAAGCTGCTATAGTTAACTATTTTGGATTAGGTGTGCCTTATGCTTGTACTTTCAGTGGCTAGATAAGCTTGAATCTTCTGGGATTAATTTCTCTCCTCCTTTAGACCTTAGCAACTTCAGTATATATATCTCTCTCTCACACATATACATTCATTCATGAATCATTTCCCTTTTATGGATAAAATAGTGAGTGTAGAGAATAGAAATGATGTTTATTTGATCTCTTCAGGCGATATGCTTGGCGGGCACCTTGATGACATGGAAAAGGATTGGAGCAAACCTATTGTGAGCATGAGGTATCTTTCGATCACATGTTTGGTCTGAAGTGTAATTTCTCCCTCTCCTGCCATAGCATCCACTTGACACATCAAATTATGAAAATGTTCTTCACTCATTAGTTTGGGTTGCAAAGCTATATTCCTTCTTGGTGGAAAATCAAGGGAAGATGCACCAATTGCAATGATCCTTAGAAGTGGTGATGCTGTACTTATGGCTGGAGAAGCTAGGGAATGCTTTCATGGTAATACTAACTTGGTTTTTCTTGGTACATGCGCTGTTTGTCCAAAATAGATTTTAATTTACTAATAATGTTCAGTTTGATCAAATAAAACAAAATGTGATATTTTCTAGTCATTGATTACCTAGTAAAACACATTGATATTGCTCACCTTCTATAAGCTTATCCATTAAAATTTTGCTTTGAGCTTTGTATGGCTTTAGCTTTCACTTATATACTGCATTTATCTTTGATTTGTTAGCTTGCTGTCAATGCATCCAAAGCCATCCCGAAATCATCATTACTTTTAATTCAGTACAGTCTAGTTTGTTCTTGCCATTGGGTCGTAATTTGGATATAATTTTTGTCTGCCTGGCCATTTAAATTGAGTTACGACTGTTTCTCTGACCGGATGGATTTATTGCTGTTTACAACCAGGTGTTCCTCGTATATTTACTGATGCAGAAAATGCTGAGATATCCCATCTCGAATCCCATTTCACACACGAAGATGATGAATCTTACTTGAATTACATCAGGACTTCAAGAATCAACATCAATATCAGACAAGTCTTCTGATTCTTTTGTAGCCGGGAGAGAAAAGAATGCATCGAAACAAAGAATTTTGTGTAGCTTCTTCACATTACATAAACTTCGGGCATCGGCACAAGAATACGATTAGATCCTTCCATTAGAGAGCTGCTACTTCTGTACCTTTGTTTTCCGGCTGAACCCTATGAATGTGGATTATGAACTTTTAATTTATACTGCAATTTGTTTTTGGACCATACAAGATTAGATGTACATATTCACAAACAGCCTTAAAGATTTGACCTTCCCTTTCTTCATTCATTTTTGTTGGTAAATATATATTCCAACTTGCAAATGAATTAATGACTGCACAAGCTTGCATGAAAAAAGGGATATATGAAAATAATTGGAGGATATAGACCTGAAAAGTTGAAAAAATAAAATAAAAATAATTTGTTGACAGTGGGATTCGAACCCACGCCCTTTCGGACCAGAACCTTAATCTGGCGCCTTAGACCAACTCGGCCATATCAACTTTTTGTTTATAAATATCAATATAAATTAATTTTAAACAAGTATTTCACTTCAAAAAAAATTAGGATAAAGAATTTCAACTTGAAATATTTTATAAATCTTCTGAAAATTAAGATTAAAATCGAATAATTAACCTAAAAAAATATCTTAATCTGACCCAAATAACTAAAATTTTAACCTAATTCACTTGAACTACAAACTCATCAATAAACAAATCAAACAAAATTATTATATGGGGTATCTTATTTACCTTAAGTTCCATAAGTAACATGTGTTTAATTTTTCATGGCATTTTTTTATATATTTAAAATCCGTCCAATTAAATAATAATGAAGGAAAGGCCCACACGTGTGAGAATTGAGTGAGCGTGTGTAATGCATGTGAAGTGTCAACTAACATAACAGAAAAATCAATTCCCTCAACGCTCTCTCCTCTTCTCTTCCCTATCTTCATATTCACTAAACTCCAAACTCCCCACCACCACCAACTATACGTGTACTCCTCCACCACCGCTTCATTCAAACCCTCACCACCGCTAAAAATCTCCCTTCCTCTCCCCCCTTTCGGCATCTCCATATCCAATCATGGGACCGATCGTCTTCACTCAGTTAGCCACCGGCCTCGGCGTTCTCGCCGGCGCCGCTCTCGTCAAGAAGGTGCTGGATAACAACCCCATGATGGGCTCGGGCCGGACCCCCAGATGCCCCAGCTGCAACGGCTCCGGCCGGGTCACCTGCTTGTGCACCCGCTGGTCCGACGGCGATTACGGATGCCGGGCCTGCGCCGGGTCGGGCCGGACCGCCTGCAACAACTGCGGTGGGACCGGAACGGGCCGCCCGATTCGGGTTCAGATTGCGGCTCGCCCTCCCGGCTCGCCTTCTTGAGATGCCACTGGGGTTTGGTGTTCTATGCAGAATGTCATAATGTGTATGTGTTGATGGTAAATTGTTGGAGAAGGAAGACATAGAGAGTAATGCTGAGAAATTGCTCCTTTTAGGCTGTAACGTAACTAAAATTACTACAATTTTATGAAATCTGATATACATATATATAGTGTTATATTTGTTATAATTATCTGTTTGGTGTTGATAAAGATGTTTCCTTTTTCAAGATTTCTGAATGTAGTTAGTGAGTTGATCTCTGGCTTCATCTTCTGTTGCTCAATCTAGTTTAGTTTGGCTTCTTGTTTAAGTCCTAACCCTTCAAAGTTGAGGTGTTTAATTATGTTGCTTTGTGAGTGGCTGCTATTATTCTTTCTATTGAATGATTCTCACTTTTCCTTCTCTTAATCTATCCTTTTTCTGATACTTTTGGTGAGAGTCTTGAATATGTGTGGATTATTTGAGAATGAATGAATGTATTTTAGAAAATGAATGTAGATTTGATATTTGATTGATTGTCCTCAAGATTTATTTAATGATTGCTGGAGTTCATTGGAAGAAATCATTAGATATCTTTTAAGTAGCTGGCTATCTGCTATCCTGTGTTTTTGTTTATATCATGGTTTACTGGATCTTGTAATGAAAGATGTTAGAATACTGAAAACGACTCTCCTCGAGAGAGAGAGAGCTAAGAGCTTAAGAAAGTTTGAATACATTACATGTGGAGAGTCGTGGCTTGTCTGATATATATCAATCACTTAAAGGCATTGAAAAGTTAATGATTGAGGCTTGTTTAGGTAATTAGGTTGCTTGATTAGATAAAAACTCTAGTGCTTAGACATGGACAAACCTCGAATTAAGCACAAAACTCTAGTATCTAATAATGAATTCAAGAATTCAAAAAGCACCTAAAGAATGAAAATATGGTTTATATATATATAGATAAATAACTCAGATTTTCTCAAGTACATGACTACTTGAACTATTTATTATATGGGTATTGTGTGATTATTTGATTCGTTTACAACCCTAGCTATCCTTACCCCTTGCTTTAATATGTTGTATAATTGATAAGGACTGCTTTTCTTGATTTTCTTTGATCAATGACTAATCCAAGATTCATTCAATTAGCTAGTTTCATCATGCTGCAGGCATATTAATCAGTAGATTTATAGACATGATGTGCATTCATCGAGGCATTTGTACACAGCTTAACATTAATAACTTCTCTACACACATACACAAGGATGTAACATTACATTACACAGTCTAACAATGCAACATCAATTGTAATAACAAACTGAGAACAGCTTCTTCATCCCCCCATCACTGCTACTGCTATCAACTTTGCTGCATGCTTCTCTCTCACTTGGGGCTAAAAGCCTGCATTTTACAAAACTTGTCATGCTAGTATCATAACTATCATGCATCGATACTCCGATTCTTGAAATTATAATGCTCGACTTACTGCGAAAACGGTGGCATGGCCGGGATCAGCAAGATGAGCGAAGAGGTTATCGATGGGGCCTGTACCAGTGTAGATATGCTGGAACCATGCTCCCATCACTGCCAGCATTGCCAACCTTCCGTTCTTGATCTCCTTTGTTCTCAACTCCTTCAGTTTTGCAGGTGATGCGTTCCCCCACCCGAGTGGGTCGAACCACAGCCCTCCCGGGTAGCCCACGTCGGTTCCAGTAAGCTTGTTGTTGGGGAATATGGGGTCAGTGTTCACAGACCCCGGCTTGATGATGTCGGCCCATCTCCTCCCCTCGGCCCACCCAATGAGAACCAGCTCCACCACAAAGAGCGTCGTCGTGTCAGTGAAGTACTCCTGCTCGCCGGCAGTGTACCACGAGGGCGTGTTCAGGATGCCGATCTTGGTGAGGAACTCCGGGATGAATATGCCGGCGGCGCCCAACATCGCCCACCGGCAGTGGACGAGCTCCGCCTGCTGGTTCCATTTCAAGCTCTCCGGGTCAGATGCTATAAAGAAACACAGAAGCAAATCACATGTTATTTTAGTTTCAATCGATTTAGTGTATGCCAAGGTTCGAGTGATGTACATAGGCCGAGAGGATCGAAGCCGAAGTCCCCGGGAAGGCTGCATTGCATTGCCATATACAGATTTGTTAATAAGAACAACTGCATTGACAATGGCATAAAAAGGAAGGTGATGGATTTGGGATGATGAGCAAACCTGCCATCAAGCCATGGGGGAGGGGTGCTCCCGGGGAACCACAACGGTCTGTCGGGATCCGCTGATGCACAAACGGCAAACGATGATCTCGACCTAGAAGGTGCTGTCAACGTCTTGCCTACTCTCAACTTTCTTCCTCCCAAGAAAGAAGCCTTAGTTGCTCCCACAGTTGATCCATTTTTCTGTGAACTGCATCATAAGTCTATTCATATCTATGCTTATAACTAATGCAGTAGTGTTGTAAATTAGTCCTATTCATAGTGAAGTAGTGATGATCAACCATATTTATGCTAGGCTTTAGCTAAAGATTCTTGATCACATGTATAAACCCTAACAAGTATGCATGATTCTTGATCTATGATGAGTACATGAGTATGACAGAAAACATGCCTTGGGGAAGAGAAGGCAACAGCAGCAGCAGCAATGGCTGATGAAGCACAGGCAGAGGCCATTTTCCTGCAAGTGTATGGATGTGTGTGGAGTTTAGGAAATGAGAGAGATTAATGAATGTAAGGAGGAATGGGCTTATCTAATGAGATAGGATGAGTGAGGAAATGTGATTGGCTGGTTGAGATGCCATGTGGCCAACACAATCTAATGTCTTCACCCTTTGCCTTTAGTTTTTTTTGGTCTTTACCTTTTGAAATCTCAAACTAGTGGTTCTCTTTCTCTACTTGTTACTTTCTTATTTGCTGTCTACTTCCATCAAGATTTCCATGTCTATATCCTTCCATGTTTCCCACAATTTTGAGTTGTCAACTTATTTTACAATAAACTACATTCACCTAATATAGTCTAATTACCCTGACCACACAATGTTCTTCATATACTTTAAAATAATCACCCAAATTGTAAAATTATAAGAAGAGATGAAATAGAAAGAAATAAATCGTAAAAAATATTATCGGGTCAATTTAATTATAGAGGTTTGTAGGCATTCCACATTTCCTTCTCCTTTCACGCTTGTTCCGAAAAAGAATTCAGTACTTCTTATTTGTTTAGGTAGTTCATGCAACCCATACATAATGTAAGGTCCAAAATTGCATGATGGACCTTTTATATGTGAGTTGGTCGGTTAATTGAACCATGTTCACCTGCACTTCATAACTCGATAATTATATTTTGTATTTTTTTCATTTCGGTAGACATTTTCAGCATCGATTTATTCTTTCATATACTTCCTCCGTCCTATTAATTTATATACACTTATAATTAAAATTACGATAATTTTATGATCAGAACGTGTCTAAAACAATGGGATAAAAAGGTACAAACTATTAAAATGGATGTTTGAATATTATTAGTGGGCTGATCCAGTTTAGTATGGGCCTAGGGTCTGTAAACTTTGCAAGCTAGTTACTCCTATTATACAAGTGTAATCCAATTTTAATTCCTTAATTTAGTATTAAATTTTAAATAAGGTGGTTTAGCTAAATTATTTTTTATTTGAGTAATAAGCTAATATATATCTAAATTCAAGAAGGAACCCTATTATTAAAAAAAGTGTAAATGAGTGGATAATAACCCCAAACATACTGTAATACAAACTTCAAGCTATGTCAATTGTATTTTGTTACAAACCCAAACTTAATTTGATACAAATTTCAAGCTCTATAGATTAAATTTTGTGGAAATTTAATTGTCACAAAATCATATTCTTGAGATTTGAAAATTGTATTACATCAAATTAGGGCAAAAATTGTTATAAAGTGAATTTCTATATAATGATAAATTTGTATATTATCCACAATTTATTTTACTTTGTTTTTCTTCTACTACTAAAAACATAAATAATTAAATATAATGATGTGACTTTAGTGGCATCACCAAATTGATGAATTAATAGTAGATTAATGATTGAAGCAAAATATTTTGACCATGTCACAATGCGAACCATTTTGGTTTGGTGAGAGTGGATAATTAAATGCCAAAGGACCAAAAATCTTAAATCTCAAATAAATACCCCACAATGTTACAATCTTATCCTCAATTTGAAAGCTTGAAATCTATCATGCAATAGTTAAACAACTTGTGTTAATAAACTTTAATTAGATACACACCTGTTTGTTTTTTATATCACTTAGCAAACATAATTTATGACAAAGACTTTTTTGCTTTTGAGTCATGCAACTAACTAACTTCAATGGGATCCATTCCATGCATGCATATATACATGCATGTCTAGGAAAAATATCTTTTTTTAGTCAAATATTGTTTCAACTTTTTTCATGATTGTATCATAAGTTAAATTCTCTACTTATATTTATATTTATATATATATATATATATCAAATTGACCATATATATTATTCAATTTCGGGTCCTGCAAAATCTACGTGATTAATTTCGTCCAGCTAAAAATGATTATGTATTTTTATTGAACTATTTCATTAAAAATGATCTTTTTTCATAAAGAAAAAAAATATTAGTTCTAAAATATTAATTTCTATTTTTTTAAAATACAATATTTTACTTTTTTAATATTCGTGTTTAATCTTTTAATCTTTTGTGTGGTTTTTAGCTGGACGATGGAGTAATATTATCTGAATTATATGGTATATATTTGGAATTTTTATTTATTATTGTCTGAATTTGTACTTTTTCATAATTAGCATTTTTGTAAAAAAAAAGTGTAAACCATGCATGGGAATTGGGATAATATTAAAGTTTTTTAAGACAAATATACATGCCCACATGCATTAATTTTAGGACTATATATATACAGTGTACACGTATTATATATGTGTGTGTGTGTGGTCTATTGAACTTATCAAATAATTTTAATAATTACTTTGATTTGAATCATTTTCATCAATACTTCAATTGTAGTAATTATTTTTTCCAATAATACTAGCAATGTCGGTAGTTATGTCTACCTTCAATCAAGGAGCATAATAATCCTAATTAAGCCCATTAAATTAATTAAATAAATAAATTTGCTTTGACCCCTATCACGTAAGACAACACATGTGATAATTAGTTTTCATAACTATGTAAGATCAAATAAATTAAATAATGAGATTTCCCTATCAATTTAATCATATGATTATATACATACTAAAAAGGGTGTAAATTATTTTTGCTTTTTTAGAAGGGGTGACATTTTATTTATATTAAGCTTGTTCTAGCATTATTGGAATTAACACTAACAATTAATTAAAATGTCCTCACATATATATATATAAGACATGCAATTATATATATGCATATATCACTGCCTATTTGAACTCCATTACTATCTAAATTGTTTGCCTTTTGTCATATTTTGGAACAAGCACTTATAATGAGAAGATGCAAAAAAGTTTTAATTTGTTTAACTAATGTTAAATTAAATCTTGATTGATGATTAAATTTTTTTATTAGGATTAAATTAATTGTACATGTAGAGGACCGCGCTCGTAGTGTGAGCAACTTAACGTGTCCACGACTGATATGACAATGTCACAACAACATACGAGTCACCATAATTTTTGTTTTTTGTTATTTTATATTGAATAGTAATCAATAAACACTAATAGTAAAGTGTGAATTAATAAAAAAAAATATTAGAAATTAATATTTATATGTATTGAATCTATTGATCAAATCTAATTATGATTGACAAGTTTTAATTGAGATTCACATGCCCTAACTATGGACTCAAGCATTAATTACCTTTCATTATCTCTAATTACAACACATAGATATGTACTATATATTATTTTTTATTAATTATGAAATTAGTGTATATATTATATATAGTTGGATCTGCATATTCTTGAAATATAATTAATTAGTTTTATGACTGCATGCATGGGGCCACCACCATGAGTTTGCTTACCTACTTGTATTTAATTATTTATCTTAACATGTTATTTAATTATGTGCTTTTTTCATGCTAACTATGATCCCTGCAGTTCATACTCATTATAACCACAAAATAATTAAAGAATGCCAAATTAAAATAAATATAATATAACAAGTTTTGATGACTTAGTGCATGAGTGAAATAAAAGCAAGGTCGAAAGTGAATTTATTTTGTGTGATGTATTAATGAAGAAAACGGCGTGAAAATTGTAATAAATTAATATTATCATATACTTTTTCTCAGTCAAACTTAAGATGTGAAAGGGGCTTCATTTTCTATCTCTTTTCTTTTCTTTACTTTACTTGCAAGTAGAATTATTATTATGATATTATATATTTTTAGTAGAAATATTCAAGCATATAGTAATTAAGCCAAAATTGGTGTAATAATTACTATCGTCCATTCAAAGACAGAAGCAAAATAATAATTCTAAATTAGGTTAGATACCGGCCACACATCACCATGCTTGTCCTAATCACTGTCCAAATCACTTAATTATTTAATTAATTAATTAAAATCACCCTAGACATGTTACTCCTTAAATAAATTAATATGTTGTCTCACTACCTATTACTATTATTAATGCATTGCACTCTTTAATTACGAAGATTAATGTCAATCGAGCCAATACATTCGGTATATCAGTTCCATTAGAAAAAATATAAAATGAGATTATAATTTATTGAGAAGAAGAAAAAATAATTATACTTAAATATTAACTACAATGAGTTTTGTGTTGCAATGTATTCAAGAAAAGTAATTAAATTAATCAACATATATAGGTAGACGTCCGAAATGTAAACTCTAATGATAGTCATCTTTGAAATAAATATAATCGAAAATTGATGATGAATATATCCTTACTATTAATAATGTTCCTATCACAATCATATATATTTATATTATAATATCCCACTAAACTTGACACAATTTCGAAGTTCCATTAAAAATGACACATTCAAAAAATAATAAAAGTTATCTATTGAAAAAGACTCTTACATTACTTTATACACACTCCTTAATAACTGTGCCAAAAACATTTGTATCATACTTATTGGGACGAAGGGAATATGTAATACGGCCATGTAATTAACCACACGTCACAATTATTATTATTTATTCCATTCTTTTTTTCCATGTAGAGACAATATTCAATCAACATAAAATCGACTAGGAAAGAGCTATTAACAATGACATATCACCCATTATTGGTAATAAAATAATTTTTTCTTCATAATAATAATTGCAATTAATTATTTATATATATCATGATAACTGATAACTATACAAACATTTTTTAAAATGGAAAATTTTTATAATGAAAAAACAGGTTCATTCTGTTTTTTTTTAAGGAAAATATTTATTTGATTTGGATCATTCACGAGGATATAATTAATTTAATTATAAAGAAGATTGATAGTTACTTTCCATCTACATTTCCTAAAGGTATTAAGGATAATCACTTTTACACCTGCATTAATTAAAGCTATATTAGTACTACTAAAGAAAATTATCTAATAATCCATCTCATGTAATTTAATTATATTTAATGGATTAGCTTTTACTTCTTTACTTCTCTAATACGAAATCGGCTGAAGTTTTGCATGAGGTCATGCATACGTATTATTTTATTTAAAAGTTGTTATCAATAAATTACTTGGAAAAGAAAATAATATTATTTGAAAATGTTTGCTTGCTTAGTCAAAAGATTTGTTAGCTTAAGAAATTTAAACTCCTTATAAATATAATCAACTTACAAGAAAAAGGAGTTAACACACGTAATTATTAACCCAATGTAGTGGGAGCACATCGCATGAACTTTTACAATTATAATTAACTAATATATATTTTCTTTTTTATATATAATAATCGTGATGATATTAAATTTTATAATTATGTAATCGAACTGTCGGTTAACAATTTCATTATTTTAAAGTCGTAATCGAATTGTGGTTAATATGGTTTAGGGCTCGGAACCAGTACCATTCAAGACGGTTCTGATTTCGAACAACCAATCATGGTTCTGAATTATTACTCCTTTAAAATCACTTTAAAAAAATATGAACTTTTACATTGATTTACGAGTTAAAATGTAATTTTATATATAAGTCATATGAGTCTATATAATATAAAAGATAAAATATAATTAGGGATATAAAAATATACTATTAAAATAAATCACGATTCACGAGTCGAATATTCGGAACTGAATTATTTTTTACAATATTATAGTCCGGAACTGTACCGTCATGGACGATTACAGTTTCGACTAGTGAAACTATTAGTTATGATTCGATTTCCACAATTACAATTTGATTTAACAAATTGCTCCTATCAAGACCAATACATGTATGGGATTTAACTTGTTTAAATTTGGATAAGTTTATAGTATCAATTCATTGAGCTATAAAACTATTACTAAACTATTCGATACAAAAATAGTATTTTTCCTTTTACAACGGCTAATTTTTTTGAGGAAAATGGAACTAATTAAAAGTTACTTTATGGATGAACTGAGTACTAAATTTTTCTGAAAGAATAAATATTATCTTGAATTTAAATACTTTAATAATAGCACACACTAATACACAAGCCTTTTTCCTATAATATTTATTTTGAATAATTTATAAAAAGGAAAAGGAAAATAGTAAGCTTGAGATTCACTCAAAGGAAGCGCCAGCAAGAGCATGCACTTACGCTATTATCGAGGACAAAAAGCACACCAAAAATAAATTAAACCTTAAATATAATTAACTATTTACTCATATTTATTGAAATTGTTTAATTAAATAATTAAACTACAATATTGTTAAATCAACTTTTTTATTTCTTCTCTCTCTTTATTTATTTATTATTGTTTAATTACCAGTGCTAGTTAGATAGTTTCCTACCACAGCTTTTGCGATAAATCATTAGGAATTGCATGGTGACAATTGTTTCTTTGTAAAGAATAAACTTTTACTTTTTTTTCCTCGTTCAAATAAAAGAAAATAAAGGCAGAAGATAAAGATAATCTTGATATAGCCACATATAATAATTTTCCATTTCTTGCAGTTTGCGCAGAGGAAAAAAGGGAAACTATTTCAAGATTTCAAGATAATGACACCTTGAAATTTTAGGAATGAAATTGACCCCTAATTATTTCACATTTTGGTTATTTGTCACAAAATATGTTGAATTATCATAAATATACATTCACTTATATAAATATTGATATGTGGTTAACTAACCCGCGTGTTAATCGTGATTGATTTGATAATTCTTTTTAAATCGACTGATTTTTTTAGTCGAGTTTGAGCTTGAGCTACTCGAGTACATATCGAGTCTTGTTTGGTATGTTTTTGTCATTTATTTTGCCGTATTTCGTGTCTCG